>SJYC01150187.1:0-18020 GCA_006408675.1 Madoqua kirkii
GCCGGGCTGGGGCAGGCCAAATTCTTCAGGGGTTGGATTTCCTCCAGGTCGGCTTCCCGTAGTGTCTCTCCACCTAAAGCAAACAAACTGAAATCCAGTCCAGGCGGCCACCTCCTGGGGTCCTTTCACCTGGAGGAGGATGGCGCAGACCGCTCCCTGGGAAGGCAGCTGAGGCCAGGAGCTGGGGCTGGGGGCTGGGTCCTGTGACCCCCACGGTGCCTCCAGACTCTCAGCTGGGCACTCAGTACAGGGTGAAGCCAGAGACGGGGGACAAGCCAGTCCATGGCATGGGACCCCCTGTACTTGCCCAGAACTCCGTGCTCCAAAGGGCCCCATGCTTTGTCTCATGCTCTGCCGTTGCTATCGTGAAATTCTTTTTTTTTTTTTAATTTATTTATTTATTTGGCTGCGCCGGGTCTCAGCTGCGGAATCCTTGTCGCGGCGCTTGGGCTCTCCAGTTGTGGGGCACAGGCTCAGTTGCTCCGTGGCAAGTGGGATCCTAGTTCCCCGACCAGAATCGAACCAGTGTCCCATGTGTTGCTAGCTGACTTCTCAACCACTGGACTGCCGGGAAGTCCCCTGAAATTCTTAATACATTTTCAAACAAGGAGTGCCGCGTTTGCATGTTGCCATGAGCCCAGCAATCACGCCACGTTTTTTTTTTTCTTTCCTGGGGGCTTTAGTCACAGCCTCAGCCAGGCCACCTTGGGCCTAGCACATTCCCTCTATGAGCCTCAGTTTTTCCAACTGCAAAATGGGGGGACCCAGTTGCAACTGGCTGTATGGAATGACTTTTGGGGGCACGACCATCCCTACCCCAAATCTGCTCTTTTGAACTCCTCAGATCCTGGGCCAGCGGCATCAGCTTCACCTGGGAACTTGTTAGAAATGTAATTTCTTGGGTCCACTTAGACCTTGTCCATACTCTGAGAATGGACCCAGCAGTCTGTGCAAGGCTTCCCAGGGAGTACAGACGTTGACAGCCTCTACTGAACCATGGGATCCTGGCCTGGAACTGAAGTTTTCTCCTGCATCTGGATAACCACCTTGTGATCCCAACCAATTCCCTTCCCATCTAGGTCTCAGCTTTCTCATCTGTAAAATGGGCGAGTAAGATCTACCTTGCCAGAGGCCTTGTGGACAGTCAGTTTCAAGCATTCCAAGCACAGATCAGCTTTAAGCCACTTTCAAGGAATAAGGAAATGAATGACTCTGACCCCTCTGGTCACCTGTGTGGGCTGTCTGCACTGACTGTGGTACCTGCAGGTCACCTCTCCCTTGGTGCAGACTGGAAGCTTCTCTAACCTCTAGACAAGGATTTTGTTTGTTTGTTTTTGGCAGCTGATAAATGATGAGGGTGGTAGAGAGAAAGCTGGACTTTTGAGTCATTTTTTTCTTCTTTAAAGAGAAATGCAATTGGGCACATTTAAAAACTTCTCTGAGCCTCAGTTTCCTCATCTGTAAAATGGGGAGAGTTATTAACCTCCTTTCAGAGTTGTCATACAGATATGTGAAATAATGTACAGGAAGGAAGGGCTCCATGCAGGGATGCGGTGCAAGTGTGGATCAATAAGGTATTCATATGATTACTATTATTAAAAGATCAATCATCAGTTCCCTCCTGCCTTTGTGTTAAAGGGGTAGAGATCCTGAGTTAGAGTCCCCTTCCTCTTAGAGTCATCTGAGCAAGAGAGCATGAAAGTAGAGACACAAAGATGCCGAGACCCCCGTGGGCCGCCCTTGCCCACCCAAGGCCTCCCTCCATCCTCACAGAGGCCCCGAGGAAGGCCAGGCACCCACGATGCTACAGTCCCAGGAAAAGGCTGCAGTCACCCGGCCAAGAGGCACAGACCAATCTTAGTTGCTGTCAGCCTAACTCTTGCCAGACTCCCCCTGATTAATGTACAGGAAGGAAGGGCTCCATGCAGGGATGCGGTGCAAGTGTGGATCAATAAGGTATTCATATGATTACTATTATTAAAAGATCAATCATCAGTTCCCTCCTGCCTTTGTGTTAAAGGGGTAGAGATCCTGAGTTAGAGTCCCCTTCCTCTTAGAGTCATCTGAGCAAGAGAGCATGAAAGTAGAGACACAAAGATGCCGAGACCCCCGTGGGCCGCCCTTGCCCACCCAAGGCCTCCCTCCATCCTCACAGAGGCCCCGAGGAAGGCCAGGCACCCATGATGCTACAGTCCCAGGAAAAGGCTGCAGTCACCCGGCCAAGAGGCACAGACCAATCTTAGTTGCTGTCAGCCTAACTCTTGCCAGACTCCCCCTGAATGGGGGCTGGTGGAGGGGCACTATGTGGATGGTTTGATGCCTGCATTTCAAGGGTACTGCCACTCTCAGAGTCAATGGAGGTTGCAATGGTGACCCCAGAGTGAGCTGGTCCTACAGCTGAGCGATGGAGGAGAGTCCGTGGTGACAGTGGGGGTTGGGGGGCAAGGCCTGGGGAGGCTGAGAGTGTCCAGGAGGTCAGCTGGTGGCCCCGGGGCCTCCACTCTCAGCAGGAACAGGTTCAGATGATAAAGATGGAGGGAGGGAAGGGGGAACAGGGGAGGCAGAGTCCCTAGGACTGGAGGGGCAGGGGTGAAGGGGCCGGGGGAGGGAGACACAAAGGCAGCCCTGGGGGAGGGGAGGGCCTGGCTCCCCATGTGTTTTGAGTTCGGGGCTGGCTGCAGCTCTGAGCCCTGTTTGCTTTGGAAGGGCCTCCAGTTAACTCCTTCCTGCCCGGCGGGGTGCCCGAGGCTGGTTGGAGACGGAGGGGCTTGGATGCTGAGAGGTGGTAGCCATGCCGGGAGGCTCCAGCTCATTTTCATACCCGGTGATTCGGGGGTGCTAGGGTGATGGCAGTAAGGACCTCCAACCAGGGCTGGGACTGGGCGCCTCCCTAAACAGTGTGCCCTGCACACCTCGCTGCTCTCACCCCGGTCCTGCTCTGGTCCACACACAAGCTCAAATCTCTGCCCATGCTGTGCACCCTCACCTACAGGTAGTCACACTCATTTCCTCTCCTGGTCTGCACCATGCCCCATGGGATGGAGAAACTGAGGCTTGGAAGAGAGTAGCAACCTGCCTCTGTAAGTGGCTCTGTAAGTGGCTGAGCCATTTAAACTCAGGTCTCTTGGGCACCACCCCCTCCTCCATCCTGGGGTGTGGCTGTGGGTCCTGCTGGAGGCCCAGAGGGGCTGGGTCCTCATCCCTTCTCCCACCTTCCTTCTGTTAGGGTCAGGCCACCACTCCCAAGTGTCTTTTGTCGACACTTTGCTGGAGCTCATCCTCTGCAGTGAAATCTTTTGAGCTAGAAAAATTGCAATGCAGACTTGGGGCTTGGAGGAGTACATGGAGGGGGGACCCTCCACTCCAGAAGGCCTCAGGGACAGGGGGACCCCAGTGGCTATCTTTTTGCACATTTAAAATTTTATTTTCATATTAACAGATTGAAAGGAGGTGACTGAGTCCCCAGTGCTGTAATAACAAGAGCTAATATTTATCAAGTGTCTACTATGTGCTAGGTTCCCCCACCCTCATTTCACAGATGCGCAAACAGAGGCCCCCAAACGTGCTGCTCTTCAGCCCGGCTCTCTTGTGGCCAAGCTGGAGTTTGAGCCTGGGATGGGCTAGATCATTAGTAACTCCTATGTGTGCATCCCACATTTTGGGTTTTTCCTAGCACCCCTGGGACTCTTAGCAGCTCTGCATGGGGTTTGATGGAGTCAAGGTTTGTTGATTGAATCATGACCCAGAAGGGCCTATGGCTGAAGATTTTTCTTCTTCCGTTTGGGTGATTGCCAAGGTTACCACTGGTAGTTACTGAAGCTCAAGATGGACTGGATTTTAGAGTTCCTCCCCCTGCTGATCTCAAAAGTCACAGTTTCCCTTGCCTCTGAAAAACAGCTCTGAGGGCTTTGCTGCTTGAAGAGAACTGAGAAGGGCTTTTCTTTCTTTCTTTCTTTCTAACTTTTTGACCACACTGTGTGGCATGCAGGATGTTAGTTTCCCATCCAGGGATCGAACCCCTGCAGTGGAAGCACTGAGTCTTAACCACTGGACAGCCATGGCCATGCCAAGAATGGCGTTCTTAATCCGTAAGAAACAGTACGATCTGGGGAAAAGAATCCTCTCTCTCCGGAGTCAGGCGCCATGGACTCCTGTTCTGAGCTCCTCTTCTGTAGCTTTGGGCAAAGTGGTCAAGATCTCTGGACTTAGGAGGTTCCCCACCAATAACTGGGGGACCCTCACTTCAAGGAAAGAACACATCTTGAATGAAGCTTGGAATAGAGTCCAGTTTGCTTACTTGGAAACATGTCCGGGAACCTTGGGGCAGGAGGGCCCTCGTGAGTCTTCCTGAATCTCTTTGGCCTCAGTTTCCTTCTCTGAACATTGAGGCAACAGTTCCCACCCCAATAGGGCTGATGAGCAAATGAATGGAGGGCCCCTGGCACGGACTGGTAGCCAGCAGGCGTGCAGAGACTCTGAGCAATCAGCGAAATGGCATTGCTCCAGCTGTTAGGGCGGGAAAGTGCTTAGAGAATCTTGGTCTTACTTTGCGTTGGGGGAAACAGGCTCAGTGTGGTGGGGACTCTTCACGGACTCAGGGGAATGAGGCACACTGTCGGGGCCGCCATGCCCATCTCCTAAGTCTCAGCCCCCCAGTCTCATACCCCACCAGGCTGGAGCCCCTAAAGAGGATGAGGAAGACGCTCAGGGACATCCACACCATCGCACACTTGGCTCGCGAACGTGAAATCTCATCTCACTGTGACAACACCCTACGAGGCGGGCGCTGTGCTTACTGCCATTTCACAGGAATGTGATCTGAGGCCTGGAGGTCTGAAGTGGCGGGATATTTGGGTAGTGAGACTCCACTAATTCCTGCAGTGGATTAGCAGCCACGCTCAGCCTTTCCCTTGCCTGGAACAAGTCCACTGGAAGGCCAACAAGGGAGGGTGATGTCACTAGAATCCATACTCAATGGAAACGAGAAGGACCTAAGTCAGTCGTGAGTGTTAGCACTTGGACGGTTACTGGCAGCAAAAGTCTCAGGACGTAGTTCACAGCCAAGGGCACCAGGGTGGGCCTTAGTCATCAGCTTCAGAAGCGATGCTGACGTCTGCAGAGTCCCGGAGCCACGGGAGGAGTCTTTGGGAAAAGCTTTGGGGCCTACAGAACAGCAATGCAGCCTGCGAGGTGGGCTTCTCTGTGACCTCAGGGGAGTCGCTTGGCTTCCTCCTCATTTGTGAAGTGAAAGAGTTTGCATCTAATAATAACCCGAAGTTCCCTTCTGACTCCAGTGCCCTGGACAGGGTAGCCTATATGTTGGTTAAGAGAATGGGTGTCGGAATATAGCAGATCTAAGAGACTTGAGCGAAACAAGCCAAGACATATTTTAAACATTAAAAAAAAAGAAAGCATACACACCAAAAAATAGGGGGAATGGGGAATGAAAAAATACTGACTGCAGTAATTGGCGTCAGCTTCAGGAATGGATTGATCCAGGAGCTCAAATGGGGTCACCAGGGCTCCATTTCTCTGCCTCTCTAGCCTTATGCTGTTTTGACATCAATCAATATGAATGAATATAGAGTGAAATTAGAATTATTGCATCCCGACCCATTAATTCCAATTCTGTACCCCCTCCCCAGAATCAGTTCATTCAATACCTTGATTTGTCCTTCCAGATCTTTCCTGAAGTGTTTTCGTCTATTTCCCACACTCCCCAGCATAGTTTAGCTTTAACTTTTTTTCTCATACATGAGACTGTGCTCTACATGTGAGCATTATATTTGACTGAGCTGTTTCTTGTCCACCTGATATCTACATATTCCCCCAATGTCCTTGCTTTTGATGGAGCAACTGATCTTCAGCCAAAGGACAGTGCATCCTAGAGTGGTCCTTTATGCCCATTCTCCCATGCACAAGTGATTGTGTGTGTGTGCACATGTGTGAGTGTATGAACGCTCAGTCGTGTCCAACTCTTTATCTTCCCATGGACTGTAGCCCATCAGAATCCTCTGTCCAGAGAATTTTCCAGGCAAGCTGAGTAACTGTGTTGAGGGAGCTCTCCTGGAGGAACTGAACTTTCATCAAACTTTGTGTGAACAAGAAATGAACCATTTTTTGTATTAAGCCCCTGAAGTTCTGGGGCATATTTGTTATCGCTGCATAACCTGACTTATGTCACCTAACACGTCATGTTCAGTTCACTTGCTGAGTCATGTGTGACTCTTTGTGGCCCCATGGACTGCAGCACGCCACGCTTCCCTGTCCATCACAAACTCATGTCCATTGATGGCACTGGGGATGACATCCCACCCTCTCATCCTCTGTCATCCCCTTCTGCTCCTGCCTTCAGTCTTCCCCAGGACCAGGGTCTTTTCCAGTGAATCAGCTCTTTGCACCAGGTGGCTGAAGTTTTTGGAGCTTCAGCTTCAGCACCAGTCCTTCCAGTGAATATTCAGCATTGATATCTTTAGGATGGACTAGTTTGATCTCCTTGCAGTCCAAGGAACTCTCAAGAGTCTTCTCCAGCACCACTGTTCAAAAGCATCAATTCTTCAGTGCTCAGCTTTCTTTATGGTCCAGCTCTTACATCATATGACTACTGGGAAAAACAGCTTTGACTAGATGGGCCTTTGTCAGCAAAGGAATGTCTCTGCTAGATTGTCTAGGTTGGTCATAGCTTTTCTTCCAAGGAGCAAGCATCTTTTAATTTCATGGCTACAGTCACCATCTGCAGTGATTTTGGAGCCCAAGAAAATAGTCTCTCACTATTTCCAATGGTTCCCTGTTTACTTGCCATGAAGTGATGGACCCAGTTGCCATGGTCTTCATTTTTTGAATGTTGAGCTTTAAGCCAGTTTTTTTCACTCTCCTCTTTCATCAAGAGGCTCCTTAGTTCCTCTTCACTTTCTGCCATAAGGGTAGTGTCGTCTGCCATGTCTGAGGTTATTGATATTTCTCCGGGCAGTCTTGATTCCAGTTTGTGCTTCATGGCCCTTCTACTGGGAAAAACAGCTTTGACTAGATGGGCCTTTGTCAGCAAAGGAATGTCTCTGCTAGATTGTCTAGGTTGGTCATAGCTTTTCTTCCAAGGAGCAAGCATCTTTTAATTTCATGGCTACAGTCACCATCTGCAGTGATTTTGGAGCCCAAGAAAATAGTCTCTCACTATTTCCAATGGTTCCCTGTTTACTTGCCATGAAGTGATGGACCCAGTTGCCATGGTCTTCATTTTTTGAATGTTGAGCTTTAAGCCAGTTTTTTTCACTCTCCTCTTTCATCAAGAGGCTCCTTAGTTCCTCTTCACTTTGTGCCATAAGGGTAGTGTCGTCTGCCATGTCTGAGGTTATTGATATTTCTCCGGGCAGTCTTGATTCCAGTTAGTGCTTCATGGCCCTGCATTTCTCACGATGTACTCTGCACATAAGTTAAATAAGCAGGGTGACAATATACAGCCTTGACCTACTCCTTTCCCAATTTGGAGAAAGTCCATTATTCCATGTCTGGTTCTAACTGTTGCTTCTTGACCTGCATACAGATTTCTCAGGAGGCAGGTAAGGTGGTCTGGTATTCCATCTTTTTCAGAATTTTCCTCAGTTTGTTGTGATCCACACAGCCAAAGGCTTTAACATAGTCAGTGAAGCAGAAGTAGATGTTTTCTGGAACTCTCTTGCTTTTTCAATGATCCAACGGATGTTGGCAATTTGATCTCTGATTCCTCTGCCTTTTCTAAATCCAGCTTGAACATCTGGAAGTTCTCAGTCCATGTACGATTGAAGCCTTGCTTGGAGAATTTTGACCATTACTTTGCTAGAGTGTGAGATGTGTGCAATTGTGCGGTAGTTTGAACATTCTTTGGCACTGCCTTTCTTTGGGATTGGAATGCAAACTGGCTTTTTCCAGTCCTATGGCCCCTGCCGAGTTTTCCAAATTTGCTGGCATATTGGGTGCAGCACTTTCACAGCATCGTCTTTTAGGATTTGAGTACTCAACTGGAATTCCATCACCTCCACTAGCTTTGTTCATAGTGATGCTTCCTAAGGCCCACTTGACTTCACACTCCAGGATGTCTGGCTCTAGGTGAGTGATCATACCATCATGGGTATCTGGGTCATGAAGATCTTTTTTTGTATAGTTCTTAATATCTTCTGGTTCTGTTAGGTCCATACCATTTCTGTCACTTTCTTTATTTTGTGGACATCTTTCCCTGCCCTGACTCACAGATCGCGCTCACTCTTTTTAATATCTGCCTAACATCCACAGCTCCCACAGTGTGGCTTCACCTTGACTCATTTGACCTGTCCTTATTAAATAGTTTGTCAGTTGTTTCCATATTTTTTGCTGTTACACACAGTGGTGTGTTAACAGTGCTATGACAGCCGTGCACATCCTTATACGCTTTTGTGCACATCGATTGCTGGGTCCGTGGGCCTGTGCTGTTTGCTCTTGTTCAGTCGCCAAGTCCTGACCGACTCTTTGCGACCCCGTGGACTGCAGCCCGCCAGACTCCTCTGTCCCTCACTCTGTCCTAGAGTTTGTCCGAATTCATGTCTGTTGAGTCGGTGGTGCTCTCTAACCACCTCATCCTCTGTCGTCCCCTTCTCCTCCTGCCTTCAGTCTTTCCCAGCATCAGGGTCTTTTCCAATGAGTTGGCTCTTCATATCAGGTGGCCAGAGTATTGAAACTTCAGCTTCAGCGTCAGTCCTTCCAATGAATATTCAAGGCTGATCTCCTTTAGGATGGACTGGTTTGATCTCCTTCAGTGAGTGTGTACATTTAACATTTCTGTAGATATTGCCAAATGACTCTCCCCCCCAACACACAAATAATACTGGGTTTTACTGTCCTCAGTGGTTTTTGAGAGGGCCTGTTTGCTCTGTCTTTAACATAATACCCGGCATAAAGGATATCGCTGATGTTTTCATTTTTGTCACTGTAGTAGAAGAGGGTGCCTCATAACATGTTTTTTGTTTTTTCTTTTTTTTGGTAGACTTGGATTTTTCCAGCTATCCTGGAAGCTTCCCCCTACTTGTTTGGGAAAGAAAGAGATTCTGCCTCTCAGAGATAGGCACTGGACACACACAGATCCATAGGGACCGGGGAGTGAGACAGAGATGGAGGTGATGAGAGATGCTGAGATGCAGGTATAAAGTAGATTCCAAGGCTCTTACAGGGTAGAGCTGGAGACACCCAAAGAAGAGAGAGAGACAGAGCGCAAGGCACCCGTCTCCTTCTTCTCCTCAGCTTCCCACACCAGCTCCCCCATCAGTCTCACTCAAGGATCAGGGCTCAGATCCTGAAGCTGGACTCCTATCACCTCTGTGGCTGATAACAGGGGGCCAGCCAGTGTCTGGATGCGGGCTGGGCCTGGGGAGAATGGCTGGCTCCGTTCCTGTTGGCCTGAAGTCACGAGCCTGGCTTGTTTGTGTCGCTCTGCATGCTTCCTCCCCATATCTGGGTGGTTTTGGCTCTGAAGTAGCCCCTTCCCAGCCAGGGAGGAGATAACCGCACTCAGTCTGGGCCTCTGGGGACACTGGGAAGGATGTCAGGAAATAGCCAGAGCGTTACACACCTCCCCGCCCTCCACCCATCTCATCTTCCTAAAGTGTAGAAAAAGAACGTGGCTGCTGAGGGAGTCTTGAACTCTGGAGTTGCGTCCTGTTTTCTCTCCAATTAATCCTTTTCCCCAAGATGCCATCTCTGGGCCTGTCGAACCCTGTCTTCTGGAGGGTGTGTCCTGCATGTCTACACTGGCCCAAGCAGATGTGCACACTTGTGTGCTCCGGATTCAGTGAGCCAGTTGACAAACAGGCCTCAGGAACCCTCGAGGTGGACCCCTTTTCTTTTTAAAATCTTGCAGCCTCCCAAGAAAGAGAGGAGTCATCCAAATTCCTCTTCTTCTAGGAAGCCTTCCCAGATACTGCAGTAACCCTCTTTGTTTCATTCATGTCTGCACCTACCATGTTGAATGCAGGTCCCAGTACTATATAGTGGAAATCAGTGATTGAACTGGGGCTACCCTTCTGTCATAGAACTGGGAGCAACTGTGGTCCAGAGAGGATAAAAGGCTTGCTGGAAGTCCTACAGAGGGTCCGTAGCAAAGTGAAAAAGTGGAACTTAGCATTCCTGGAGCCCTCGTGCAAAGCTGATCTTAGGATATTCAAAGAAACTGACAAATATCAAACAATGACTTCACATATTTATTTATTAGGAACAATCTATTGAAAAAAAAGAGCCATTATTTCTCCAACATCGTTGGTGGAGAAACTGGAGTGATAGAAGCTTAGAGCTGGCCCAGTGGCATGCTACGGATGATCCAGGATTTGACAGTCAAGTTTCCCAAAACTGGTTATTTTGTTCAGGAGCCTGGAAGGCAGGACAGAGCTGCCAGGCCACGGTGCCCAGTCTGCAAACAGCACCTTCTGTCTTGGTGTCAACAGCAATTACTGGGTGAGCCCAGGTGGCCCTGTCAGTGGAAAATGGAAGAAACGTGAAGAGGTTCCCAGAGGGGTGGGGAGCCCTTACAGCTGCGTCGAGGGCCAGACCTGCTGTGAATCCCCAGTCCTCCTTGTGCCCTCTCTTCTGGGTGATACCCATGGGCCTGTGCACACCCACACACTCTCTCACATGCACATGTGTGGATGGGCACCCCTAGGCTGGAGGACTTGGAACCCAGACCTCATCTTGATCTCTGGGGTCATTTGGTGATCTCTCCAATCGCAATTGCTCCCCTGGTAGTTCAGATGATAAAGAATTTGCCTGTAATGCAGCAGAGCCTGGTTTGATCCCTGGGTCAGGAGGATCCCCTGGAGAAGGCAATGGCAACCCACTGCAGTATTCTTGCCTGGAGAATTCCATGGGCAGAGTATGGCGTTGCAAAGAGTTGGACACGAGTTGTGAGCGATTAACCCAACTGATAGCAGTTGCTTTCATCTGTAAAAGGGGGTGAAATTCCTATGGACGGGTTAAGGATGTGGTGTATGCTATGTCCCACTGGTCCCTAACATGAGCTGGAGTTGCTGCGTGACTGTGATGTTGCCCCATCACCCTCTCTCCTCGGTCGGGTCTATTCTGCCCTTCCCTCTTAGGAAGCTTGCTCACTGCACGTTCTCCTAGGGGCCCCGAGTGGTTGAGTTCGCCCTTTCCAGCCAGACGCTGTAAGGCCGACCAGCCAGTGAGTGGTTCACTTCAGATCTGCTGCTGCTGCTGCTTCGTCCAGTCAGTGTGGCCAGGGGCAAGTTGCATGGCCCCAAACAAAGGCTGCTGAGGGAGGTAGAGGGGGTGGCTGAGGATCCTCCTAGAAATGGATGAGGGTGGTCTGGCTCCCTGAAATGAGCCAAGAGCAGCTGAGGAGAAGCAGAGGCTCAAACCCTGCTCTGTGATTTGGGTGCCTCTGGACAAGTCCCTGGAATGAAGCTCTTTGGCATCAATCTCCAGGCAGCATTATCATAATAGTGCTCCCTCCCAGCTCCACCGTGGACATCGAGCTGCAGAAGCAAGCCCGGCTGTTGGCACAGGCTTGGCACCAGGTAGACTGTCAGCACACATCCATTCCCTTTGACCCATCTGAGGGCTTCTAATGTGGAGGGCTTTGGACTACTACCTCCTCTCAATCCTTTACGGAAGACAACTTGCCCAACACTGACAGCCGCTTGGACCCAGAGGCTCCATCTAATTTGAAGTCCCAGGAGCCACTGGTTTATTTTGGTCCCTGAACTGTTGCTCGGCACCTGTTGGCATCTTGGAATGCAAAGTCCTTCTAATTTTAAGCGCCCGCAGGGGCAGGTCTAATTTTAGATGGCTCCTACGCTGGGGGCTCTCCCAAGGGGATGCAGGCTCTGTCTTTTGGAGCGCCTGGGGCGAGACAGGTACAGATCAGGGTGGTGATGTGTCTCAGAGGGACTCACGCAGCGTGTACCCACACATTAGTGACTGTTGCTTCAGATCTTTTCTTGTGGCGGGTTTTGTACCAAGCCAAGCACTTTTCATGTAGCGTCACATTTGCTTTTCCCTTCTAGCTCAGATCGGCTGACTGTGTGCTCAGTGCTGGGGATGCCCACAGGAATCTGATCCAGCCCTGCCTATGGAGCCCTCACGGTCCAGCGCTCACGGGCAAGTCAAGAACGGTTACGGTGCAGTGTGATCAGGGGCCCGTGTGGTGCCTGGCACCCAGCTGTCTTTGAAGAAACATCTGGCAAATGAATGAAAGCAATTCTCATGAAAGAGACAAGACAAAGTTGCTGCAAGAAGGCACATTCCAGTTCTCCTTAGGGCATTTGGAGAGGGTTGACCAGAGGAAAGCTTGTACTCCAAGCTGGGTCTTGAAATAGATGAAGCGTTTCTCCTCGTGGAGAAGGAAGGAGGTTGTGGCTTGTACTGGGGACCCCACCTGTCCCGCCCTGGCACTAAGTGTTTCTGGGCACACCGGCCCCATCCAATGGCTGGCACCGACAGTTCTTTGTCTGAGGGTTTGGCCACTAGTGTCTTGTCTGCCCTCTCTAGGGGCAGGCAAGAAGGGGCTGGGAATTAACAGCCCTGGAAGCCCTCAACCACTGATGTACAGGAGCTGGTGTAGCAACACCTCAGCTCCCTCCTGTCTCAGGCAGGATTCCCCTGAGGCATGTGTCTATAGAGCTCCAACGCGCCCCAGAGAAATGGAGCCCCTGGTGGTACCTGCCCGAGATAACACTTTCTTTACAGGTGCCTTCGTTCTTGCTCTTCTGCTCCTCAAGGGTTACCTTGCACATTCCAAGCCAATGACTCATCTCAAAGCCTACCTCTGGGGAAATCCAAAGACAGTGGAATAGTTAGTTAAAACTTTTTAAAAAGAAGAGCTACAGCTAGAGAGTCCATGCACCACAGTGAAGTATCCTGCATGCCCTGGCTAAGACTCAACACAGTCAAAGAAATAAACAGGATAGGGTAGCTATTACTCCAAAAAAAAAAAAAAAAAGGAGAAGGGCAGTTGGGGGTGGTGAACAAGCCACATTCCTGAAAAGTGACGCGGGGCCCAGATCAGTGATTAGGATTAGAATCCGTCCTCACTGGCCATCCCCGTTCTGGTCTGGATCAGCCCAGTGGGGGAGTATCATTATTCTCATGTTGCAGACAAAGACTCCAGTGCCTAGAGGAGGGCAGTGACTTGCTCAGAAACACAGAGCTGGGGGCTGTAGAGTGCAGACCGGAGGCCAGGAGGCCATGATTGCAGGCCTGGCGTCGTTCCACACCCAACCTGCCCGATATCTTTTGGGTCCCGTGACTCAGTTTCTCCATGTGTCACTTTATAGTGCTGTGGAGTGGCCTGCAATGCCTGTGGGCAGATGAATGCCCTCTGTCCCTCAGCCACAAACCACCTCCAACCCTCGGGGCAGCTGCCAAGCCCCACGGTCCCCTGGAATGAGATGGGGGACAGCAAAGAGAGAGTGTGACTGTTGGGAGGGGTCCACGTTAGTGCAGATAACTCAGCCCTGCTGGGTTGGGTCTGGGTGCTTGCAGAGTCCTTTCTGATGTGCTCAGACAGTAATGTCTCCACTGGGGATCAGATCTGGAGGAAGGCGTGTCTTATCCCGATCACCTGGCAAGGATCAAGTTCAGCTTCTTGCACACCTCCTTCCGATGCACCTGTTCTAGGGACCGACAGTGCTGGGAAGCCCTTCCTTCTCCCTGGAGGAAATCTGCTCTTCTCCAGCGACAGCCGTTTGAATTCCTGCTTCATTAGGGCAGGGCTTCCCTGATGGTTCAGACAGTACAGAATCTGCCTGAAGTGCAGGAGACCCGGGTTCAGTCCCTGGGTCTGGGAAGATCTAGAAAAGGGCATGGCAACGCACTCCAGTATTTTGCCTGGAGAATTCCATGGACAGAGGATCCTAGTGGTGGGCTATAGTCCATGGGGACGCAAAGAGTCAGACCACTGAGTAACTAACGGTACCTCTCAAAGGCCAAGAACACGCATTTAGAGACTGAGGCTGCTGGTCTGGGGACCACGCTTTGAGAACCAGGCGGGATGAACGACATCCTTGTGAGCCGAATGGTGTCTTTGATGTCCTGCTGTGCCCTCTCCTTTTCCCCAAGGTCCATAAGGCCCCGTGGGTTTTTGGAGGGGCTGATAAACACAGAAAAGGGCCCAGAGCATTGCCCTGAGTTGACTTTGAACAAATTCAGATGCAGCACAGGTGAGATGACTTAGAACGTCTGGGATCAATATTTCTATGGAGACGAGGAGCACAGGCTGGGGGGCGGTGGGGGTCGAGGTGACAGCTCCCCGGAAGCCTCCGCTGTGCCCCGCCCACCAGGTCCCAGGATTCGCCCTGCCTCTGCCAGCCTGTTCTGATATATGGGCTCTCCCCTGAGTGCCTCCCCACTTGCAGTTGGTAAACAAAGCCTTTATTTCCTGGGCCGGTAGGGGAAAATTTCAGGCCTTTATAATTAAGTGTCCCGGTGAAGGGCAGCTGCCGAATTCTGGTGCTGGGTGCCCGTCAGGTGGTGATGGATGGTCACAACACATCATTCCAGCGCTGGCCCGGCTGTGAGCTATGGGGGTCGTAATTCACCGCAGGGCCGGCCGCTGTTCACTGTACAGGAGCGCGGGAAGCTGTGCTCTGGCTGGGGAGGGGGCTGAAGGGAGGCCTGGGCTGGCTGGGGAGGCGCCCCTGACCTCTCATGGTGCAGAAGAGGAAGTCAAGGGGCCAGAGAAAGCTGGGGTGAGCCCCCGTGTCTCGTCTCTTCTGCCTCCTATAGACATCCCCATTTACTTCATCCCTCTGGGAGAAAGAAGCCAAACTTGATTCCACCCTTTTCCTTACCTCTAATCCATCAGCGACATTCCTATTGCTCCTGCCTTTAGATGGCTCTGGATTTCCTCTACATCTCTCCGTCGTGGTCCCCATCCTCATCCGAGCCACCTCCTCTGTCCCTTGCGATGTCCTCCCGCTGTTGGGGGGATGTCATTCCCCACCCCCGAAGGAGATGGGCAACTTGCTTTGGTCAGTAGAATGGAACAGAAGGAAAACAGCCTGTCAGTTCTAGGTCTGAGCCCCAAGCAGCCTCGCAGCTCCTGCTTCTCTCTTGCCCTCCCACCATCTCTCTAATCCATCAGCGACATTCCTATTGCTCCTGCCTTTAGATGGCTCTGGATTTCCTCTACATCTCTCCGTCGTGGTCCCCATCCTCATCCGAGCCACCTCCTCTGTCCCTTGCGATGTCCTCCCGCTGTTGGGGGGATGTCATTCCCCACCCCCGAAGGAGATGGGCAACTTGCTTTGGTCAGTAGAATGGAACAGAAGGAAAACAGCCTGTCAGTTCTAGGTCTGAGCCCCAAGCAGCCTCGCAGCTCCTGCTTCTCTCTTGACCTCCCACCATCACTGTGAGAAGGGGATCACCGGGATAGTCCCCCAAGTCTAAGGAGGAGGAGGAGGAGGAGGAATATGTGGAGTAAGGCTTCTTCAGCCTGATGGAGAGCACCCTCAGATACCATCTGACCCCCAGAGCGTGAGCTATAATAATTGACGGTACTTCCTACTCACCACCAAGTTTAGGGCTTGTTTGTTATGCGGCCGTAGCTGGCAGATCCGTACAGCCCACAGCTACTATATGATTTGAGCCCTTCTGACCTCTTCAGTTTCATCTTAAGCTGCCCTCCGTGATTATTGCTCTTCCCTGCCTCAGAGCCCTTGCCCATGGGGTGCCATCTACCTGGAAAGCGTGCTCATGGCTCCTTTGTTCCCACACTTTAAGTCTCAGTATAAATAACAGCTTCTTAGAGATGCTTCTCTTGACCCCATCAAAAGCAGGTTTTCCAGCTCATCACACTCTGTTTCAGCTTCTTGTTTGTGTCTTTTGAGAAACTTGAAAGGCTTCCTCGGAACTGTATTTTTCCTCTCCCACTGTCTCCCCAGCCCCCTTGGTTTTTTCTGTTTCCTTCTCTGTACTGCAGGCCTGATGATGACAGGGGCCGTGTCTTGAAATCTCTCTCATTTGCAGCTGTGCCCCTGGCACTGAGCCTGCTGCCTGGACCTAGTCGGTGCTCAGTCAGTTGTCGTTGTTCAGTTGATAAGTCGTGTCTGATTCTTTGCGACCCCATGGACGGCAGCACGCCAGGCTTCCCTGTCCTTCACTATCTCCCAGAGTTTGCTCAAACTCATGTGCATTGAGTCGATGATACCATCCAGTCATCTCATCCTCTGTCACCCTCTCCTCCTCTTGGCCTCAATCTTTCCCACCATCAGGGTCTTTTCCAGTGAGTCAGCTCTTTGCATCAGGAAGCCAAAGTATTAGAGCTTCAGCAACAGTCCTTCCAATGGATGTTCAGGGTTGATTTCCTTTAGGATGGACTGGATGGATGTCCTTGCAGTCAAGGGACTCTAAAGAGTCTACTCCAGCACCACAATTCAAAAACATCAGTTCTTTGGTGCTCAGCTTTCTTTATGGTTCAACTTTCACATCTGTACACAACTACTGGAAAAACCATAGCTTTGAATCTACGGACCTTTGTTGTTAAAATGACATCTCTGCTTTTTAACATGCTGTCTAGGTTTGTCGTAGCTTTCCTTCCAAGGAGCGAGCATCTTTTAATTTCATCTTCCAATTTCCTTTAATTTCGCAGTCAGTACTGCTGATTAAACGTTGTCTCAATGAGCCACAGGGTGTGCAAAGTAGCCCTGGGCTAGAACCAGGTCTTGGTGACTTGTCCATCAGTTCCTGTCTTTGGCTGACAAAGGCTTTATATTTATATAAAGTGCATCAGTGCTGTGTGATGGGAAGCCCAGAGTTGCTGAAGGGGGCAAACCTGGACAAAGGGGCAGTTGTGTGTGGGCTCCACGAGGCAGGGCAGGGACACGCGCATCAGCTCCCTGGAGTTCACACCAAGCCTGGCCCAGCACAATCTCCATAGCTATTGTTCGGCCAGCAGATGAAGGAAGGAGCTTCCTAAGTCGGGGCTCAGATGGACCGCAGGGGCCCGTGAACCTTTGAATTGGTGAGCGCGTTGCAGAAGTCGCGGCTCTAGGCTGTGACCCAGGACAGCCCTGTGGATCACTCCTGCTCTCCTGGGCTTCACAGAGTCATCAGGTCTAGTTTCTGCAGACCTTTTCAGAGCCTTTAATATGCTAATGTACACTGGGACACCCAGAGGGGATTTAGAATGCCTTTGTTGCCCAGCAATATTGACCAGGGAGCTCTTGAATCAGGGATCATTTTGTGGATTCCTGGTCTGCTGAACACACTAGCCTGGAGCGGGTCAGGAATCATGACCTTCCTGGCCACATCTAGTCCTCAGCGATTTTCCATTTGGCCCACATAGAAGGTCAGCAACTCTTACTTTAAACAGAAAAATTCTAAATTTCCAGCTTCTCTCAAAGAACTAAGAAGAAGTGGGTGCTGTGGGTGCACATTTCTGCACGGCAGTATCGCCTAGAGGACCGGTACTCTGCTGTCGGCCCCAGGCCCCATCACCCCCTGCTGTCTGCTTTCTGATTCTATGTGTTTCCCTTCCTTCTTAGGCTCTAAGCCTTCTGATATGTTACCTGTGGCCCAGGATGTCATGTGCAGCCCAGAAAGCTGGCCTTTGCCCAGAAGGAGAGTACGAATGTCCAAATCTCCTAACTGGTTGGCACATTTCCTAGGGGAAGGGCTCTGAGCCTGTCTGGGGAGAGAAGATGCTCCAATGACAGCCCCACCCTGGGCGGGACAAAGGGAAAGAAATAAAAGGGTTTCTTTTCAGAGGTCTTTGGGCTGTGGGGTAGAGGGGGCTGAGGGGGGTTGAGGGCGGATGGGAGGGGATGGGACCTGGAACCAGCTCACATTTCCTCAGCAGCTTGTGGTTTAGCCTCCTTCTTGCCTGTGGCTTCCCTGGTGGCTCAGTCAGTAAAGCGTCTGCCTGTAATGCGGGAGACCCAGGTTCGATCCCTGGGTCAGGAAGATCCCCTAGAGAAGGAAATGGCAACCTACTCCAATATTCTTGCCTGGAGATTTTCGTGGATTGAATTCTCGTAAAGAGTCGGACACAACTGAGCGACTTCACG
>SJYC01150189.1:0-28685 GCA_006408675.1 Madoqua kirkii
CCCCCGGAGGAGCTCTTTGTGTGGCCCCCCGTCAGGCCACTGCTCATCTGTGCTCCAACTCTGTAGTTTCATCGTTTCAAGAATGCTGCACAAACTGTCCTCTCTGAACTTTCGATTTCTTTTCTCAAATATTCTTCTCTAAAGGTGCCACGGTCCTCTGCAAGGCTGTAGGATGCCGTCGGACGCGCTTGCATCCTTGTCCACAGCACAGCAGGGCTGTGAGACAGATGGGGATGCTGAGGACCAGCAAGAGAAACCAAGCCACATAGCCAGCTGCCTGTGAGCCCAGCTGGCTCCCTCTCTGCCCCCAAGGACCCTGTCAGCCTGGTGAAAACACAAACAAACAACCCGACCAGGGGACAGGCCCTCAGACGGCCCTGCCGACCTCCCGCCCGCCTGGTTCCGTGGGTGGCGTCTGGTTTCTGGGTGCTCCCTCCTGGGCGCGGGGTGTGGGTCCCTCCCTGCTCACCACAGTTTTTCACAGATGCTTACTCCCTGAGGGTCCAGTAGGAAAATCAAGATGCTGCTGCCAGTTTGGAGAGAGCTGACAGGTAGGACTGTGCCCATCCGGATCCAGGTGAGCTGGGGCCAGCAGGCCCGCCACAGACAGGCCACTCAAACTCGGGGCGCTGGGCGAAGGCTCAGACGTGAATGTCAATAAACGCCGCTGTCGGAGAGCTGACCCACGCCCTCCTGGAATTAAGAGCTTATTCATAACTCTCTCCCACCACCAAAACACACTTTGGAGAGGGTTAAAGTAAATAGCGCTGCTTAACCTGACCTCCTTGGGGTTCGTGGCCCTGCCCGGGTCCTGCCACTCAGAGGGGAAATTTGGCACCTCACCCCCAGACCGCTTGGACCACCCCCAAAGTCTCCCCCCTTAGAGAAATAATCAGATCATCTCCACGGTCCAGCAGGGGTGGGGGTAAGGTGGGGTCTGAGGGGGGGCCGGGTGGTGATGGATGGGGCTGGAGAGGAGGTGACAGGCCACTATTGATTGAGGGCACGCTGAGGAAACTGGATCCCATTCCGAGAGCAGTGGGAAGCTCTGGAAAGGGTTTTAAGTGGGGGGATGATGTGAGATGATTTATGTTTTTGAAAATATTGCTCTGGCCACCGTGTGGAGAATTGACTGCAGAGGGCGGGCATGGGAGCTGGGAGGCTACCGAAGGCGCTCGTGGAGGAGGTAACGGTGGGAGCTCAGGAGATGGAAGGAGGTGGCCAGACCCATAGTGAGGTGACCGCGGGCATAGGGTGGGAGACCCACCTCTTGTTAGAGGCATTTGATGGATGGGGGTCCTTGATGAGGGGCGGTGGAATCAAGCCCCAATGCCGTGCGGCTGTGTTTCCAAGCTGGCCATGAATCTGCTGGGTAGAGTTTAACAAGCCGCTGGCTACGCCAAAGTGGAGATCCAGGAAGCTTCCAGCCTGGGATGGGGCCTGAGCCCCTCAGCTTGAAGATGGCCTTTAGTTCCAGTGCACAGGGGAGATTACCTGGACAGTGAACAAAAGGTGAGTGACTTCTAGGGCTTCCGTGTCAGGTAGGAGGGACCGCTGGTGGAGGAGATCCATGCCGAGGCACCTCAAACCTGGAGAGGAGGATTCAAGAGGGAGAGGAAGGTCCCTGGAACCCAGAGGATGAGATGGTTGGATGGTATCACCGACTCAAATGGACATGAGTTTGAGCAAACTCTGGGAGATGGTGAAGGACAGGGAAGCCTGGCGGGCTGCAGTCCATGGAGTCACAAAGAGTTGCACACGACTGAGCCGCTGGACAGCAATAACCCAGCGTCTGTGAGGGGTCTAGCCGGCTGAGGTCTGGAAAGATCCAGTATGATTCAACAGCATGGCATTCTTGACGACCCCATACTAGAGCATATTTAGACGGGTGGTAGGAGCAGGAAGCCCACTACAGCAGCAACAATCACAAAGGAGCCCAGAAACACTTCTGTGCCGCGGGAGACTTCGTATGTGATGGAGAAAGCGCTACCGGTCAGTGGAGAAGAGGCTGGGCCTTCTGTGAAAGAATGCTGGTGGGTATTATCCATCACGAGAAAGGAATGAGCTATCAAACCGTGAAAAGACATGGAGGAAACGCAAATGCGTATGACTAGGAGAAAGAAGCCAATCTGAAAAAGCTTCGTACTGTACGATTCCAACTCTCTGACGTTCTGGAAAAAAAGCAAAACTATGGAGACAGTAAAAAGATCCGTGGCTGCCAGGAACTGGGGGAGGCGGGGGATGAACAGGCAGAGCATCGAGGATTTTTCAGGGCAGTGGAAGCACTTTGGATGATATCATAACGATGGATACGTATCATCATACATTGGTCCAAAAATATGGGCTTGCTGGGTGGCTCAGCTGGTAAAGAATCCGCCTGCCATGCAGGAGACATGGGTTCAATTCGTGGCTTGCAAAGTTCCCCTGGAGAAGGAATAGGCTACCCACTCCAGTATTCTTGGCCTTCCCTGGTGGCTCAGCTGGTAAAGAATCTGGCTGCAATGAGGGAGGCCTGGGTTCAATCCCTGGGTTGGGAAGATCCCCTGGAGAAGGGAAAGGCTACCCACTCCAGTATTCTGGCCTGGAGAATTCCATGGACTGTACATATAGTCCATGGGGTTGCAAAGAGTTGGACACGACGGCACAACTTTCACTTTCTAAACAAATAGAATGTACAACACCAAGACTGAGCTGCTAGAATGTAAACTGTGGACCTTGGTAGAGAATGACATGTCATTGTAAGTTCATCAGTTCTAACAAAGGTACCCTTTGGGTGGGGGGACATTGAGAATGGGAGAGGCTATGCATATGGGGGTATTTGTGAAAAATTTTTATGAAATTTTATGAAAAAAATTTATGAAAGATCTCTGTATTTTCCCCTAACTTTTGCTGTGAACCTAAATCACTCTAAACATAGAAAGTTTTAAAAAAGAATACTGGCAAATGGTGGCCAACGTGCAGAAGATGCAGACAGCCGCAGGTGACGCTGTGATCGCGCCTCCTGATTTTCAGCTCTGGGTGCAGCCCCTGCCTCTTGAGTGTGAGCAGGCCTGGCAACTTAGTTTCTAACCAATAGAATTTGGCAAAGGGGGTGGACGTCACTGCTTCCATCTCCCTACATCATGTAAGACTCTGCCTTACTGGGGGTCTGCCTCTCTCTTTCTGTCCATAGCTGGCTTTGAGGAGACAAGCTGCCGTGAATCTTATAGCTACAATCCTTTCCCCCAGCTACCGCAAGTTCGATGGACTTCTGTTTAAAATGAAGTCACCATGTTTGGCTAGACGTGAATTCTGCCAACAACCTGAGGAGGCTGAAGTGGATCAGTCCCCAGTCAAGCCTCGGGATGAGAACTCAGCCCCAGTCAACTCCTTGACTATGGCATTGGGTCAGACTCTAAGCGGAGGCTCTTGCTAAGCTGTGTCCAGACTGCAGAAAGAAACTGTGAGAGAATAAATATGTGCTGTTTTAAATCATCAGTTTTGTGCGCAACTTTATCATACAGTGTTGACAGCTAATATAAACAATATTAAATTAGATACCAAACTGCATAGCACAATACAAACAAATAATTCAAGATGCAGTAATGATATAAATACAAAAAGGGGGAAATTAAGTTACAAATGGAAATATAAGATGCCTTTATAACCCTGGGATAAGAGATTCCTTATCGTAGCACAGAAAACAAACCTTAAAGAAAGAGTAGATAAATTTGACTGCCTTAAAATTAAAAACTTCTTTTCAATCAAAGTCATCATAAGTAAGTTAACAGAGCAGACAAAACTAGAAAACAATTTTGTTGTTGTTTACTCATTGAGTCATGTCCAGCTCTTTAATGGCCCCATGGACTGTAGCTTTCCAGGCTCCTCTGTCCATGGGATTTCCCAGGCAAGAATACTGGAGTGGGTTTCCTTTTCCCAGATAGCTTTTCCAGAGGATCTTCCCAATGCAGGGATAAAACCTGCATTGCAGGCAGATTCCTTATCACTGAGCCACCTGGAAAGCCCAGAAAGCAATATCTGAGCACATATAACTAAGAGAATTGAATCCATAATATGTAAAGAGCACTTGCAAATCAAAAAGAATGACACCAATTAGCCAGCAGAAAAATAGGCAATAAGTACAACCAGATAGTTCTCCAAAGAGAAAACCCAAATGACTGATTATCATGGAAGACGTTCAACTTCACCAGTAATCAGGAAGCACAAATGGAAAGAACTGTAAGATGCCACCCATCTGCTTAACAGGAAATTTAAAACTTGAGAATGCCAAGTGTCAGTGAGCCTGCAGAGCAGCCAGGCCTCTCCCCTGCCTCTGCTGGGTGTGTGAGTTGGTACAGGCATCCTGGAGAGCTATCTGGGAGCAGCTAGTCAAGTTAAAGCTCTGTAACTTGACTGAACTATTGCTTCTTGGTGAATATTCTCTAGAAACATTAGCCTGCTGCCCGGAGGAACATGTCTCAAGATGTTCATCACAATGTTGTTAGTAACACACACCTCAAGATGAGAACTAAAGAGCAGGCTGCTTATGCAGTAGGAAACTATAGTTTGGTAAAAATGAACTAGTGTGATGCCGATTTGGTGGGGGGGGGCAGGAAAAAGCAAGTTGTAGAATGATACACAGAATTCACCATGTATACAAAGTATTAAAATGTGAAAAATATGCTGTGTATTGCTTGTGGATCCATATATAGTAAAAGCATAAAAACATGAATGGGAAGGATAAATACTCAGATGTAAACATTCAAGACAGTGGGTAAACTCAACAGAGGAAAAGGGAGAAACAGATCCATAACATCTAATTACATAAAAAAAAGATCAGAAGCAGATATGACAAAAATGGAGACATTCGATAAAGCTGATGGGTGGTGAGTATGCGGCGTTCATTATGTGACTCTCTAAAGCTGAGCGGTTCTACGCGGTCGTCTCTTGCCAAACATGGGGACTTCAATGTAAATAGAAGTTCATCGAACTTATGGTTGCTGGGGGAAGGATGCGGGGAGGGGATATTTAGGGGGTTTGGGAGGGACATGGACACACTGCTCTATTTAAAATGGATAGCCAACCAGGACCTACTGTATGGTACAGGGGGCTCTGCTCAATATCATGTGACAGCCTGGACGGGAGGGGCGTTTGGGGGAGAATGGATACATGCATATGTGTGGCTGAGTCCCTTCCCTATTCACCTGAAACTATCACAACATTGTTCATTGGCTGGCTATACCCCAATACAAAATAAAAAGTTTAAATATGTAGAAGTTCACTAAAAATAAATGAAATTTAAAATTTTATTTTCAATAAATGGCTCAGCCACACCAGCCATGTTTCAGGGGCTTGACAGGCAGATGTGGCTCACGGCTCCCATATTGGACAATGCAGATAAGAGAATATTCCCATTATCACAGAACCATCTTTTGGATGGTGCTGTTCTAGAAGGTTCTGTGTGCTTTTCATATCTCAGAATGATTTCTTAAAAGCCGGGACTGGAAGGTAAATAAAGGAGGTAGGGAGAGTTCTTTGGAACAGAAAAGGAGGAAGACAGCTGAAGAGCTAGAGGACATGGGGGTTCAGAGGAACTGATGGAGAAGGGGTGTGGGGTCTTTATTGTTGCACTGAGAGACACCCTTGAATGCTGATGAGAATGGTCCATAGAGCCGGGAGTTCAAGGCTGGCTTGGGGGGCTGGGCCTGGGGACAGTGGAAGGGGTGAGGCTTGAGCAGGGAGAGGGAGATGGACACTGTCCCCAGTGGTCTCCTGAGGCCCCTACCTGGAGCCCCTCTCCGAGGACTCTCACCCGGCACCCTTCCAGGCTCCAGGCGGTGGAGATAAATAACACCTGCCACGCCTGTCACAGATATTTGAAAAACATATTAATCACTTTAACAAATATTAGCTCAGAACAGCAATAAACAGTCTCTAGAATCTCCTCTTTGCGGCTGTATCACAATGAAAAATATGCTAATATGGGTGCCTAATTGATTGTGTTTGAATAACTTCCTTTATGACAATAAGCATTGGAGCTGGCATCACTCAGAGTCATAAACGGCGTCTCCCCAACCCGGAACGCCTCCGCTCTGTTCCCGCAGAGTCACCCTCTGGGGAAAATGTCTCCAAATCAACAAAACAGTGGAACTCTTGGCTGCCCATCTACAGAGACTTTTCTGAAGGCCCCAAAGGGGCTGGCATTTGGGCTGAGGCTCCAATGAGCCATCATCTCACACACAGGCATCTCCTTTAATCTTCAGGGTACTTCTACAAAGTCCAGATTACTGTCCCATTTCACAGAAGGGAAAACTGAGGATATAAGCGGTGATGAGAACTTACCCAGGGTTCCTAAGTGATGTGGCCAGAATTCTCCTGCAGGCTTGTGAGCCTGCAGCCTGTGTGCACCGTCTTCACTCTCAAGCCAGGAGAAACCTCTAGAAACATCCCGTGGCCACTACTTGTTATTAATCCCACAATTCTCCATTCAATTGGATGGGCAACTGGGCCAGGTGATTCTCAAATGTCCTACGGTGCCCAGCACAAATAACCACCCCTGGTGGTTGTGTGGGGTCTTCTCTCCCCTCACACACACCTCCTGCAATCAACAATATTGTTTCTTCTCCTTTAATTCCTTCCCTTGGTAAATGCATTCCGGACACCTGTGTCATGCACAGGCTCAGAGGATTCCTGGGGTGATGAAGCCATTAAGTGCTTCTTCCAGATGGTCCCCGAGTCCCCTCGTCCTCCCTTCTGTTTGCACAGCCCTCAGCAGCTTACGGCTACTACTGTAACCTCCAGGCTTACTCGACTTCTCCATCCTTGCTGCCTTGCGAGCGAGGCCAGGCTGCAGCGTCTGCCCCCTGGGCTCTGCTTGCACCGCCTGCAGCCCCGCTGGGTGGAGGGGGGTTTGGATCCTGTTGCAGCTCCAGCCCCCAAACGGGGCAGCACCTAGGTCCCTACCTGAGGAGGGATGATGCTTTGGTTACGGACTGGTGAACATTTTCTGCAAAGGGCCAGATAGCAAATATTTTCAGCCTTGTGAGCACAGGGTCTCTGCAGTAACTCCTCGACAGCTGTTGTGACCGGAAGGCGATCAGAGACAATCCATACATGAAGGACATGCCTCCCTTCCAATAAAACTTTATTTATGGGTGCTGGAGTTTGAATTTGATAAAATGTTTATGTGCCACAAATTATTCTTCTGTGAGTTTCTTTATAAACCATTTAAACATGGTTAACGAAGGCTATCCTTTTAAGCCTGCGGACCATACAAAAAAAGGGCTATGAACTGGATTTGGCTGACCTTTGTTCTGATTGATTTATTTTTCCTTGAAAACAAAGCGCCCCCCCCCTTTTTTTTTAAGTTTTCTGGCTTATGCTTGAGGTGATATTGGTGTGGCCACGTGGTGAAGCAGGTTGGGTACAGGAGGGGGGTTTCATTGAGCAGAAAGGGCTGACCAAACATCAGGGTGATGTTGGGAAGGGTGTGACTGTTAGGCTTTGGGAGCTGGGAATGTTCTGGGTCTTGAGCTGGGTGTTGGTTACAAAGGGTGTTGACTTGGTGAAAATCCACCAAGCTGGACTCTAAGGATGGACGTGTTCTTTTACACAGAAAAAGTAAAGAACAGAAGGGCTGATGCCATCCTGTGCTGGCGGGGTGCTGATACGCAGGGGCTCCCACGCCATACTGGGGAGAGTGTGAAGCCCGCCCCCACCCTCCACAGAGAAGCCAAACAATGGCCCATCTCACACGTGCCCAGGGCGTTCTCACCCTTGTGTGCCAAGATCCGTGTGCAAGACGTTCGTGTCAGTCCCTTCTCCAGGGGATCTTCCCAGCCCAGGGATCGAACCCAGGTCTCCTGCATTGCAAGCGGATTCTTTACCAGCTGAGCTATCAGGGAAGCCCAGTAGGAAGACTAGGGAAGCTTAAATGCAGCTTCACTGAATAAAGGATGTTGCTTCTCTAGACAGAGTACCACAGTCCCCGAGAAGAAGGCAGGGGCTGGTCTTGGGACAGGATCATCTCCAGGTGCCACATTAAAAAAAGACAACAAAATGGGATGGATGTGAAAAGTCAAGCAGATACACACACACGTGCAAATGCTTTCCTCTACAAGCAAGGACACTTTTCTGGAAAGATACACAAGAGATATGTATATGGCTGCGGGCTCAGCGTGGAAGGCTGAACGGACCGTCCTTAGGGCTGTTTGGTTTTCTGTGCTTGCATATGTCCTGGAGACTTTACATCAAGGACAGAAGACAAGTGAAAAGAATCAGGACGATGGTTTCCCATACGCTGGGTATCTACTAATCCCCCAGTATTTCCCAAGCCCCTAATGAATCTTCAGGCCCATCCCGGGGGGGGGCCCCCTGGAGAACTTGAGACAGCCCAGCTGCTCCGCGGACCCAGCGCGTCCCTTCTTGGTCCGCAGCGAGACTGGCTGGCCGACTGAACAATGGGCGGGACAAAGAGCCCTTTATGCCTTCTCTCCCGGCCCAGCAGAGCCCCAGGGCTGGCCTCCTCAGTTACAGCCCCCGAGGGCTTTCGCTCTCAGCCGGTTAAGCCCCAGGGTAAATGCTCTCCAGGATCACCTGGCAGGCATGGGGGAGGGTCTCCCCAGTGCTGGAGTCTCGTCTGCACCCCCTACCCCTCGATTTCTCACGTCAGCCTCCAAGGTCCTGTCAGTCCCTGATGGCTGGATCTGAGGCCAGCCAGTTGGCTGGAATCCTGCACATGGGCTGAGTGACCTGGGTCAGTGGATCTGCCTTGCTAAGCCTCAGTTTCTCCATCTGGAAGATGGGATGAAATTCGCGTCCATCTCCTCTGCAGCTTGTGGGGACGATTCGGTAAGATCATTTGTGTGAGCTCCTGGCTCAAGAAACGGCCCCCTTGTCTGGAGAATGAAAAAAAAAAAAAAAAGGTGCAGCTATGTTGGAAAAGAGTCCAGCAGTTCCTCAAACAATGACACCTGGAGTTACCACGTGATCCTGCAGTTCCATTCCCAGGCATTCACCCAACAGAGACGAAAACATATGTCCACACAAAAAATCTGCAAATGAATGTTCATAGCAGCCTTATTCGCCACAGCCAAAAAGTACAAATAACCCACCTGCACCTCAACAGATAAACAGATAAACCCAGTGGCGGTCTAGGCACAGAGTGGAGTATTACTCAGCCGCGAAAAAGGACACAGAACTGACAAATGCTAAAACACGGACGAACCTTGGAAACGTGATGCCAAGTGAGAGAATCCAGACACACACACACATCGAATCTTTCATTACTCTCTTTCCGTGAAACGTCCAGAGTTGGGAAAGCTATGCTCAGCTTTCCTCTTCATGTGGCAAGTGGAAGTAACTCTTGCTGCTCAGTACGTGGTGGTGGAGTTTGAGACAGATGTCAGAATGGTTGCAAGTAGTAGGTGCTTATTGAATGTCAGATGGCGAGGGAGAGAGAGAGAGATTCGGGACTTTTATTTTGGCAGCATTTTTTTTTTTTTTAACCTCAGATCCACCCACGTCTAAAGAAGGAACGGATGGAGCAGAAGAGAAGAGGTCCTAGAGTTCTCTCCAGGTAACAGAGTGGTACCTGGTGAGGAGGGTAGGAGGAGGGAGACTTTTTCTTTTTTCAGCAGTTGTATTGAGCTATAACTCACTTACCATACAATTCACCTATGGGTACAATTCAGTGTTTTAAATATACTGGCAGACTGGGAGTCTGGACCAATTAATGCCCTGAAGGGAGATTCTTCAGCGCACAGTCGGCCAGCCACCTGTAGGTCCTGCATCCACCCACGGTTCCACCAACCCCAGATGGAAAATATTCAGGAAAAAGAATTCCAGTGAGTGCCAGTAAAAAACAAGACTAGGATTTGCTCTTTGCAGGCAACTATTCACATAACATTCCTGTTGTCTTTATAACTATTTCCATAGCATTGACATTGTGTTCAGTATCATTAAAAAAATCCAGTAATAATTAAAAAAATGTGCATAGGTTATAGGCAAACACTATATCCATTTTTTGTAAAAAACTTGAGTATCTGTGGATTTTGGTACCTATGGGAGTCTGGGCCAATAAATGCCCTGCAAATACTGAGGGATAACTGTACTAATAGACTTTTCAGTGTATATCCTTTTGTACCTTTTGAATTATGACCTGTAATAGTATATCCCTTCAGTTCAGTTTAGTCGCTCAGTTGTGTCCGACTCTTTGCGACCCCATGAACCGCAGCACACCAGGCCTCCCTGTTCATCACCAACTGCCGGAGTTGACTCAGACTCACGTCCATTGAGTCAGTGATGCCATCCAGTCATCTCACCCTCGGTCCTCCCCTTCTCCTCCTGCCCCCAATCCCTCCCAGCATCAGTCTTTTCCAATGAGTCAGCTCTTTGCATGAGGTGGCCAAAGTACTGGAGTTTCAGCTTTAGCATCATTCCTTCCAAAGAAATCCCAGGGCTGATCTCCTTCAGAATGGACTGGTTGGATCTCCTTGCAGTCCAAGGGACTCTGAAGAATCTTCTCCAACACCACACTTCAAAAGCATCAATTCTTTGGCATTCAGCTTTCTTCACAGTCCAACTCTCACATTCATACATGACCACAGGAAAAACCATAGCCTTGACTAGATGGACCTTAGTCGGCAAAGTAATATCTCTGCCTTTCAACATGCTATCTAGGCTGGTCATAACTTTTCTTCCAAGGAGTAAGCGTCTTTTAATTCATGGCTGCAGTCACCATCTGCAGTGATTTTGGAGCCCCCCCAACATAAAGTCTGACACTGTTTCCCCATCTATTTCCCATGAAGTAATGGGACCAGATGCCATGATCTTCGTCTTCTGAATGTTGAGCTTTAAGCCAACTTTTTCACTCTCCACTTTCACTTTCAAGAGACTTTTTAGTTCTTCTTCACTTTCTGCCATAAGGGTGGTGTCATCTGCATATCTGAGGTTATTGATATTTCTCCCGGCAATCTTGATTCCAGCTTGTGCTTCTTCCAGCCCAGAGTTTCTCATGATGTACTCTGCATATAAGTTAAATAAGCAGGGTGCTCAAGTGCAAAAAATCAAACCAAAGCAAAACAATTCAACACAAGCAAGAACAGTGAAGAACAGTGAACGTGTTAGTCACTCAGTCGTGTCTGACTCTTTGTGATACAATGGACTCTAGGCCACCAGGCTCCTCTGTCCGTGGGATTCTTCAGGCAAGAGTACTGGAGTGGGTAACCATTCCTTTCTCCAGGGGATCTTCTCAACCCAGGGATTGAACCTGGGTCTCCTGCATTGCACGGGGCTTCTTCACCCCCTGATCCACCAGAAAAACCCTAGCAAGAACAGTGGCTCAGGTTAATTTGAATGCTCCCGCTGTGAGGATGTACATTTTGGAACAACCTCTCAAATGTGTTTTCCTTTGCTGGACCCATTGTCTGACTTAGGGATCCTTGCACACTCGATGGGTCCCCTGTTGCTCTTCGGAGAAGCCTCCAATCTGATTTAGGAGTTCAAGGCTCCTCACTGCTTTGAGAAGACACAGATAATGGGAAGTCCCTCTGACAGTCAGACAATGGATAAGTTGATCTAGGTGCCTGCCAGAGAGCCTGGGGGCTGGGTGGGTACATCTCCAAGAAAAGTCCTTCTCACCATCATTTATCTACATTTTTACCAGGCAAGGGATCATTGCCCAGGTCTGTTTACTCCGCTGGCCTCTGGTTTCTCTCAGCAGGAGCTGGGTCTCAGAGCTCCTCCTGGAGGAGAATGGCCTGTGTATCCGCTGATGGTGGGGGCCCAACCAAGTTGGACCAGAAAGAAGGCTGAGCACCAAAGAACTGATGCTTTCGAATTGTGCTGCTTGAGAAGACTCTTGAGAGTCCCTTGGACTGCAAGGAGATCCAACCAGTCAATCCTAAAGGAAATCAACCCTGAATATTCCTTGGAAGGACTGATGCTAAAGGTGAAGCTCCAATACTTTGGCTACCTGATGCGAAGAGCTGAGTCATTGGAAAAGACCCTGATGCTAGGAAAGATTGAGGCCAAGAGGAAAAGGGGGTGACGGAGGATGAGATGGTTGGATGGCATCACCAACTTAATGGACATGAATTTGAGCAACCTCCGGGAGATAGTGATGGATAGGGAAGCCCGGTGTGCTACAGTCCATAGGCTTGCAAAGAGTCAGACACGACTTAGCGACTGAACAATAAGCAAGTTAGTGACCATGGAGCCGAGGGAAGCGGAGGGTCCAGGGGGCCACAGTCACAACCCCGAGGTGCAGGAAGGGTGTGGGGCCCATGGGACGGCGCTTTGGGTCTTGGGACAACCTGGGCAGGGTCAGCTGAGGTCCTGGGACAAGCTGGGCTCAGTCTCCCAAATGAAGGCTGTCCTCGACGCCTCCTAACTGCCCTTCCTGCCTCCCCAAGGACCTACCCAGCGCTGGCACTGTGGCCCCTCTGCCCACCTCCCCACTGGAGGCCTCCTCCCAGGCCAGGCCATCATCTTTGCTCATCTCTGTTAAGAGATGGTCCTTCTTGGTCAGCTCCGATCAGCATCCATGGAGCAGCCATAGGTGTTTAAAAGTCTGACCCTGCCACCTCTAGCTTTCAGCCTTCCACCCTGCTCCCACCCCAGGCTGCCTCCAGGCCCGGCTACTTGGCCTCTGCTGTGATCTTACTTCTCCCCAGCCCCCCCCACGCCTCCTGACTCTCCTCGGGGCAACTTCATTTGTCCTTCCCGGGCCTCGCACTCAGGAGGGTGTGCAGCCCTCCCCACATCGCTCAAATCTCTCTTTACCTGCCTGCCTCCCACGAGGGCAGGGTCCCGGCCTGTCTTGTTCATAAGCAGCAGTAGCACGGGAACAGTGCAACCTCGGGGGCTCGGTAAGTGTCGGCTGGATTAACCGTGGCCTGGGCCCCAGTCGCAGGCGCCTCGAGGGAAGCAGACTGAGGCCGAGGGGGTCTGGAGAGAAGTGGCGGCTGAGCAGCTACTGTGCGCCGGGCCTGCTCCCGTCTGTCTGCACGTGTCCCCTTGTTGGATCCTGACGTCGACTTTGTGAGGGGGCCTGATCTTGTCTCTACTTCGCAGTTGGTGAAACAGAGGCCAAAGGGAAGTCAAGTCTACAAACTCTGCTTCATAGTTGTGAAAGCCAGGAGAGGTAGACCAGGGTCTGAACCCAGAGCCAACAAAAAGGCTGGACGAGAAGTTCAGGCAAGACTTCCCGGGGCTCATGTGCCGGCTGCACAGGGAGCTAAAACAAGCAACTCAGGTTCCCTCTCTTGCTTCCCAAGGAGGGGCAAGCTCAGTCTTCTGTGGGGTGAGGGTGAGTCCAGGGGTTGGCTGGAGGGGTGTCTGAGGTGGTTTGCCCACTCCTTTGTGATGGTGAGTGCAGATGGCATGAACAATACCCCGTTTTTGTTCCCAGCACCCAGCTTTTTTTTTTTTTTTTGCTCCTGGCGCTTCAGAAATAACAGCAGGGCGTTTCTTTTTTTCCTTCCTTTTTTGATATCTGCTGATCCAGAATTTGCCCCAACTGTGCTGGCACACAGTCCCGTGTAGTTTCTCTGAATTTTGTAGCTTGAGGAGAGGTGCATCCGGGGCAAGCTGTGCCACGCTGCAGCAGAGTCCCAGGTCCCAGGCCTGTCTCATGGGGACAGAGGTTAACGTGCAGGGGAAGTACCCTCCCTCGGCCTACGGGAGACGGAGGATCAGCTCCGGCTCCCATGCTTCATGGTCTCCCAGAGGTCCCCAGGGGCTGGAGCCCCGGTTGCTGCTTATAACTTCTTCCTTGCTTCTCCCCCAACCCTCTTACATCCTTGGCACCACTGTGCTTGTCCGCAGAGGTGTGCTTTTGGGGCAGCCCACCCTGGACGGGCAGGAGAGACATGCTCCTTTGAAACAAGACCCAGAGCTTTGCTTCTAGGGTTCCTGTAAGCCCTCCCTCACCCCCAATCAGGGTATCATGGTGGGGGAAGCATCCTGCATTTGCTACCTGGAGGAGGGAATGATGCTTCTGGGGCGTGAGGAGGGATGATCCCTTCACAGGTCAGAACCTCAGATACAAGCAATTCATTGGGAAGAACTGGTGACCCGTGACCCACCCCACCCCCAACGAGACCGAGACCTCCCGCCCCCCGGTGAGGCCGCCAGGAAAGAAGAGAAGCCGGAGGCCACCCCATGACAGGAGTCACACGGCGGTTGCCATCGGAACCAAGCTCGGGGGGCTTCGGTCCCGCAAGTTCAGTGACAGGAAACCAACATTTGTGCTCTGCAGACTTGAGTTCCGGCCAAGAGATTCTCGCTATTATTTGGAGAGAAGCTTGCCTGCCTGACTCACTTACAAAGCACTGTCTCCCTCCCTGCACCCCAGCCTCTTTCTCCATGCACTTCTCCCTCAGCTGGCTCTGACTCATCTTGCTCCTTCTGGCCTGGAGGCCCCAGGTTGTTTTCTGGGGTCTGAGGAAGGAGACACTGAGGGGAACACCTGGCTTGGGGGTGGCGTCTCTCCCTCCGGATAGGAAAAGGTGCTGCACGTTGGCATCAGTCTGCGGGGGGTTGGGCTCTGGGGAGCCAGAGGCTGGCTGGAGGGTCTGGGGAGGCACTCTTGGCAGGGGGCTATCTAGCCAAGCTCTGCTGTGTGACCCTGGGGAAGTCAGAGCCTCCCTCTGAGCTCTGTCTCTGCAGAGTGAAGGGCTTAAGATGGGTCTTCTGCCTCCTGATCTAAATCTCTGGGCTTTCCGTGTCAGAAAGACCCCTGAGCTTCCTCCCTCCCTTCCTCTGTCCCTTCCTTCATCCCCCTCCTCCTCCCCCCGATGCCTGGCCTCACACAGGATGCTGAAGGCACAGGGACCGTCCGCACTTGCCCTGCCTCAGGGGCCCAGCGAGGCAGTGGACAGATGTGTTAAGAGCCAGTTGCAAGAGGAGGCAGGACGGGCATGTTATGAACGACCTGCACCTCTGCCCGAGCCCCTTTTGGTGCCAGGTGCTAGACACGCCTCTGGGGAGGCTCTGAGTCGCAGAGCTTCCCCAGAGTCAGCGTCCTGTGTCATCTCCACTTTCCAGGTGCAGAAACTGACCAGTGAGAGATGAGGGCCCCACGTGTAAGAAGGGAGGCTTGGGATTGTTTTAGTTAAAAAAAAATTTTTTTTTTGATGTGGGCCATTTTAAAAGTCTGTTGAATTTGACACCATCCTGTCTCTGTTTTGGCTGTGAGGCATGTGAGATCTTAGTTTCCCGACTAAAGATTGAACTCACACCCCCCGCGTTGGAAGGCAAAGTCTTAACCATTGGACTACCAGCAATGTCTTGGGATTAAGGTTTGAATCAGGCCTACCAGGCCCAAGGCCCGCACTCAGAATGACCAGTTTTATTTCATTTTACCACAGGAGGTAGCAGGAGTCTTTGAGCACCAGGAGAGAAGGCTGCCAACCCAGCTTTGCTGGGGAGAAAAGGGAAAAGGGCACAGGCGTTCTCCGCCCAAGGATCCCAAAGCTCTTAGCTGCCTTGTCTCCCTTACCTTCTAGACAGACTCAACTTGGAGAGCCAACATTTGTCACAACTACATAACAGCCATACTAGCTGAGAATCCCTGATGAAGAGTCTCCTTAGCTCTGATTGGTGGGCTTCAGGAAGGGTTTTTCATACTGTTCATGGGGTTCTCAAGGCAAGAATACAGAAGTGGCTTGCCATTCCCTTCTCCAGTGGACCATGTTTTGTCAGAACTCTCCACAATGAGCCGTCCATCTTGGGTGGCCCTTCTTTGGAAGGAATGATGCTAAAGCTGAAACTCCAGTACTTTGGCCACCTCATGCGAAGAGTTGGCTCATTGGAAAAAACTTTGATGCTGGGAGGGATTGGGGGCAGGAGAAGAAGGGGATGACCAAGGATGAGATGGCTGGATGGCATCACTGACTCGATGGACACGAGTCTGAGTGAACTCCAGGAGTTGGTGATGGACAGGGAGGCCTGGCATGCTGCGATTCATGGGGTTGAAAAGAGTTGGACACGACTGAGCGACTGAACTGAACTGAACTGAATGGTATGGCTCATAGTTTCATTGAGTCAGATAATCCTGGAATGCAAAGTCAAGTGGGCCTTAGGATGCATCACTACAAACAAAGCTAGTGGAGGTGATGGAATTCCAGCTGAGCTATTTCAAATCCTAAATAATGATGCTGTGAAAGTGCTGCACTCAACATGCCAAGCAAATTTGGAAAACTCAGCAGTGGCCACAGGACTGGAAAAGGTCAGTTTTCAATCTAATCTCAAAGAAAGCAATGCCAAAGAATGTTCAAACTACCACACAATTGTACTCATCTCACACACTAGCAAGATAATGCTCAAAATTCTCCAAGCCAGGCTTCAACAGTATGTGGACCATGAACTTCCAGATATTCAAGCTGGATTTAGAAAAGGCAGAAGAACCAGAGATCAAATTGCCAACATCGATCATCAAAAAAGCAAGAAAGTTCCAGAAAAACATCTACTTCTGCTTTATTGCCTACACCAAAGCCTTTGACTATGTGGATCACAACAAACTGGAAAATTTTTCCAAGAGATGGGAATACCAGACCACCTGACCTGCCTCCTGAGAAATCTGTATGCAGGTCAAGAAGCAACAGTTAGAACTGGACATGGAACAACTGACTGGTTCCAAATAGGAAAAGGAGTACGTCAGGGCTGCATACTGTCACCCTGCTTATTTAACTTATATGCAGAGTACATCAAGAGAAATGCAGGGCTGGATGAAGCACAATCTGGAATCAAGCTGGCTGGGAGAAATATCAATAACCTCAGATATGCAGATGACACTACCCTATGGCAGAAAGTGAATAGAGCTAAAGAGCCTCTTGATGAAAGTGAAAGAGGAGAGTGGAAAAGCTGGCCTAAAACTCAACATTCAGAAAATGAAGATCATGGCATCCGGTCCCATCATGTCATGGCAAATAGAAGGGGAAACAATGGAAATAGTGAGAGACTTTATTTTGAGGGGCTCCAACATCACTGCAGATAGTGACTGCAGCCGTGAAATTAAAAAATGTTTGCTTTTTGAAAGAATAGTTGTGACCAACCTAGACAGCATATTAAAAAGCAGAGACATTGTTTTGCCAACAAAGGTCCATCTAGTCAAAGCTATGGTCTTTCTAGTAGTCATGTATGGATGTGAGAGTTGGACTATAAAGAAAGCTGAGTGCTAAAGAATTGATGCTTTTGAGCTGTGGTGTTGGAGAAGACTCTTGAGAGTCTGTTGGACTGCAAGGAGATCCAACCAGTCCATCCTCAAGGAAATCCATCCTGAATATTCATCGGAAGGACTGATGCTAAAGCTGAAACTCCAATACTTTGGCCACCTGATGTGAAGAACTGACTTACTGGAAAAGAACCTGATGCTGGGAAAGACAGAAGGTGGGAGGAGAAAGGGACGACAGAGGATGAGATGGTTGGATGGCATCACCGACTTGTGGACATGAGTTTGAGCAAGCTCTGGCAGTTGGTGATGGATGGGGAAGCCTGGTGTGCTGCAGTCCATGGGGTTGCAAAGAGCTGGACATGACTGAGTGACTGGAATGGACTGAACTGAACTGATGGTAAGGGTTTGATCCTGACCAGTCTCTGTAGTCCAGAGGAATGGACTTTGCAGATCGGCTGGTTATGGGGGGCGGGCTTAGGTCCTGGCATTGGTGAGTGGGGCCAGTACTTTGCAGTCCACACTGAGAGTCAGGGAAGGGCATTGCACATCAAGGTGCTCTTAACAGAGGAGGTGAGAACAGAGACCTCCCTTAATCCAGCATTTAGGGAAATCAGCTCATTACTCCCCACAACTGACCCTTGTTACAGAGTTACAGAGATGCTAAGAGACTCACCCAGGGTCACACAGCTCCTAAGTGGCCGTGCTGGAGTTTGAACCCTGAAAGTCAGGCTCTGGAGTCTGTGTTTTTAACTGCAGTGCTGTGGTGCCTCTCAAAATAAAGCTCAGAGCTCGAATCAATAGATCCTGTTTGGAAGTGGGGAGTGGGGAAGGGGGTGGGAGGTGGTGATACTTTGAGGTTACCAAACTCCTGCCTGTCAGCCTCCCTCCCACCCCCAGAAACCTGACCGTTGTTTCAGAGATGATAAAGGTGTCCAAACCCGGCTGCAGTTCACACTTGGCTCCATGGTTACCTGCAGTGGGACCGCCACGGCCTTAAGAAACGGATCTTAATCGCACGGTTGCAGCCCCAGCTGCCGCTTGTCAGCTCTGCACAGGGCACCCGCTATGGGCAGTGTCTGCAAAGGTTCAAGTAGCTTCTTGAGGACACGTCTTAGAGAGGGACCTCAGGGTCAATTGCCCAGGTTTCTTGACTGTGTGGGGCGGATTGAGGGGGAGGATGGTGGTTTAGAATACCAATCTGCCGTCAGCAGCGTTCTTTGTCCTCCTGAGAAGATGCCCCTTGCTTTCATGTGTCTAATTTTGTTGCAGCTTAAATATCCACGAGATGTCCCTAAACAAGTATTTTTAAGCCCAAATGTCCTTTCAGAGGCCTTGGCAAATGCACTCTGGAAATAACTCCAGAACCAACTTTTTTGTTTATTTTCCTTCTTTGCTCTGTTCCTCCCTCCCAGTCCACCATCTGGCCTTGAATAAACCTATATCATGCATTTACTCTTTGTTAGCCCCCACCATGTTAACATCCCAGGGAGACACAATGAACTTGCCCTTGGCTTAAAGGAGCTCCAGTCTTTTTGGAGGAGACAGAGAAGCGATCACCATGTAGTGGGAGCCCTCGAGGGCAGGAGGAAAGGAGGTCACCCCTGCTGGGAGGATTTGAAGGTTGAGTGTGGGGAAGGGAAGGCACCCTGAGCAGAAGGCAAAGCTCAGGGAAAAGTAGAGAGGTGTGTAGAAGTCGAAGTTCCTGAGCGTCCCGTGGTTCGGTTGTACGGACGGGGAGTCTCAGGGGTTGAGGCAGGAGTCATAGCCAAGCCACTGAGAGCTGTATTGTGGCCGAAGGAGGAGAGTGTGTGTTCCAGGGCCAAGAGAACCCTGGCCTAGGAGTCCAGAGACGCAGTCCAGGCTCTCCATGTTAAGGCTGCCTTGGTGAGTCAGGGTGCCTCTCTGAACCTCCATCTCCTCCTCTATAAAAGCAGACGCTTGTTCGGTTGACCTTTAAGGCACTTTGTGACTCAAACATCTGATGTATTTCAGTGATGTTCCTTTCCTTGTCTTTCCTGGAATCCCTCCTCAGCTCAAGCATCCAGCAAAGGCCTTGACTCCCCAGGCCTCATCTGGTTCCAGAAAAAAGTGGTTCTCCCTCAACCTGGTGGGTCTATCTATTAAAGCTTTGAGGGGTGCTCCTTGGGTGTCATTGCATACCACCTAACTGATTTTGATTTTAGTTCCACAGCCGTGCTGTAATTATGAAAGCCTGCTGCAATTATCAAAACACAACTCCAAATATTTCATTATTAAAATACTCCAATGGTCTATTATAATTCATTAGGTAAATTTGGATTAATGACTCAATAATTAACGTGCAGGCATGAACCTGGGGAGCTTGGCCACTGTAAGTCATGTGACAACTGAAGGAAGAAATGGAAAGCTGGGAGAATGAGGGTGGAGATGGGAGAGGAAGGAATAAACAAGAGGAAAAACAGGTGCTTATGGAGGGTTAATAACCAGTTGCCCTCTGACATTCATTTAACCATCCGTTCAGTCAACATTTATGGCTGGTCTACTCCATACTCAGAACTTCGAGTACCTTACCATCCAAGTATTAATGGTTATGAGATGGTTTCTGGGGTTTTCTTTCATCCATCTATTCATCTACCCATCTATTCACCATTCTATTCATCCATCTACCCACCCACCCATCTACCAGCCAATCCACCGATCCACTATCCTATCCATCCTTTCATTCACCTACCCATCCATTGTCGCATCCCTCCATCCACCCAGCCACCATTCATCCATCCATCCTGGTGGATTCCACCAGGACAGGTTGGTTCAGTTCAGCAAAGTTTTCTAGAATACCTGTGTGCCAGGCTCTGGGTAGGGAACCAGTGGTCCCTAACTTGATAAATCAAGAAGTAGCCTGAAGTGTGCAGAGATCTAACTGCAGATGATCTAGAAGGTGAGAGCATGGAGAGCCAGGGGACCCTGAAGTTGTGGAGATCAGCAACAGTCATATCATTGAGGGTCTCAATGGTCAGATGAAGGAGGTTAGTTGTTTCTTGAGGCTCCTGAGAGCCATGGGAGGATTTATCACTAGAACGTAGCAGAATGAAAGGTTATGGGGGGTGCATGGCTCTGGTTACTGTGCTGAGGATGGGCTGGGAGGGGCTAGCTCAGAGGTCAGGACCTGTTGAGAAAGTTGCTGCTGGCATGTAAGGGAGAGATCCAGAGGGCCTCATAGGAAAGCGTGGCTTTTCTGCTTGCTCGCTCTGTGATCTTGAGTAAGTTACCGAACTTCTCTGTGCCTCTGGAAAATGAGAATGATAGCAGTTCCCTTCTCACAGGGTTAGATGAGGTGGCCCAAAAAAGTGTTTGGAATGGTGCCTAGTGTGTAACAGCTCCTATTGGGATGGGGGTGGTGGTGGTGGGTGGGAATGATGATGATCCTCGGCCTCAGATCTCTTGGGACTCCGTTTCCTTATGTGTAAAACATATCACCACCGCGTGTTTAAAGGGTTGTCTGGGGATTCAACGGTTTGATACACACCATGTGCTAGAATAGAGACCGGCCGGAACGGAATTCCAAGGAATCCGCTATGGAATCCAAGGATCCAGTTGCAAAATGAAAATGCCAGGCCTCTAGTTCAAAATTACGTATGAACTTCAAGACGGCAACAGCAGAGCTTCACATCGAGCACAGGCCCCTTTGCGTCAACTTGACAGGTCGACAAAGGGGAAATTCCAGGCAAAGGGAACAGATTGTACGAAGGCTCACAAGGACCCTGGAACAGAAAATCTGAAGCTGGGGTTGTTTCGGAAAATGAAAACCCGTGGCCATCATGATGCCAGGATATTTGCCGGATGCCTCAGACACACGATGCCTGTCCTGATCCTCCATCTCTCAGTTTTGGGCAGGGGCCCAGCTGGACCAAGTGTGCCCTGGATCAAGTCCCCAGAGACTTGCGCTGAGTTTTCCAAGGATGTGCAGCCTGTTGGGGGCAGGGCCTGAGCTGGAGCCGGTTGTTCAGGGCCGCTGCCTCTAGGCGCTCCGCAGACACCAGGAGTGGAAACAATTCAGAGACATTTGGGGAAAAAAAACCCAAAACCCAAGCTGGCCTGTCGTTTCTGTCACTGTCATACTTCAGAAGGATCTACTGGGGGCAATCAGAGAAGAATAGGCCTGCAAAACTCAGCGTTTCCCTGTTAGCTTTCAAAAGTTTTGCACAACATACTTTATGTGTGTTTATAGAAAAGAAAAGAAAAAAAACCAAGACCCACATTGATTGAAAAAATGTGTTGTTATTGAAAGGGCTGAGTTGAACTCTCTGCAGAGCGTGGTGCTCGACAAGACTTGGAAGGCGAAGATTTCACATAAATAGTTGTGCCGAGTTGTTATGGCAACTGAAATTTGAAAAGTAAATAGGTTTAGGGGAAATATTTTTCCTTGTCTCTGGAGGAGTTTTCTGTTGCGGATCATTTGCAAAAGGAGGAGTTAATTCAATGCCCAGTGGATCTGGTGTACGTTATTGAAGGACAGACGTGTGGGGTTCCTGTGCTGGGGGCGGTCTCCATGCCCATGGGGCAGCTGCTTTCCTTTCATCAAATAAGGGTTAAGATGGATGACAGGGTCACGCATGCTGTGTGACCTTGCACCAATGACTTGCCCTCTCTGAGTGTCCACTTTTCTCTCTATAAAGTAATAGCCACACAGGTGAGTACCTATTTTTTTGGAGATAGGTACCTACCTGTGGGTTGGCCCATCACCACAGGGTGCTGGTGTAGGTGTGTGTGAGGCAGACATGAAGAATGGTTACTCTCACATTCTCGTCTCCTCAGAGAAGAGCTGTACATGCCTGATGGCGTATAAGCCTCCTGGCGGCAGAGACCAGGTTGGCGGTGGGTACACTGACTCCATTTGCGGTTGCTGACCGAGGTGCAGAGCAGTAAAAGGTGTGTGTGTGTCGGGGCGGCGGGTGACAGTCTCTTCAAGTCACATGGCTGGCAAGTGAGGCCTCTTCTGATGTCCTGAGTGGCCTGGTACTGGGGTGAGTGCCCAGGAATGTAATGAGTTCCCCGCCCCCAGGGGCATTCAAGCTCATAGGCTGGACTTGGGAGAAGGTTCTGTAAGCAGGAGGCCAAACTGGATGACTCCAAAATATTCCCAAAGACCCCCCCGCCGTCAACCTCGGGGCCTGAGGGTTGAGTTTGGATCAGGGAAACAGATCTCGGGGACTGGCTGACCTCAGTTCTGGGGTCTTCGCTTTCTCCACCCTTGGCTGGGGAGTCTCCAGTGTGCACAGGACACAGACAGGAGTGTCTGGAGACTGTCTCCCCCTCCACACTGGGGTCAGAGAGACTGGGCCCCTGTTTGGACTGTGGGCCCTGTGCGCATGTGCGTGTGTGTGAGCACGTGTGCATGTGTGTGCATGTACACGTGTGTGTGCACACGCGGTTCACTGCGTCCACATGTCTTCATTTGGTCTGTGCTTGCACGGGCCCACACGTGTGCCTGTGTGTGCATTCATTCACGTGTATGTGCTTTTGTGCGTCCACATGCATGCCTCTGTGTGTGTACGTGTGGAGTCATGAGCAAAAATTCCCCCTCTTCTACAACTTGCGTCTGGACCACCTGGTCCTTTGCTGGGCCCTCGGGTCTCTGTGGATTTAAGGACCCAGCACCTGGGGTGGGGCAGGAGTGGGGCTATGAGGACTCTCTTAAGGGCTGAGAAAATGGAGCCACCTGATTTGGATCCTGCCCTTTTCTGTCTGGGAGGCTGTGGCTTGAGCAGGGTAGCCCCTAAATCCCAGTCCCCAGCAGGGAGCTGGGACACTGTCAGGGCACGCCTGCCGGGCCGTGGCCAAGGTTCAGTGACGTCTGTCTGCCGGGCCCACTTGCCCCTCTCCCCAGGCTGGCGTCCGCAACACGTCTGCCTCAGCAGCCCTTGATGGCACCAGATGCTCGAGGCTGGCACAGACATACTCCCCAAAATCCAGAGACAGCCAGCTCCAGCTCTTCCCTGAAGAGGCCAGTCCTGGCTTCCCCAGCGGGAATCTTAAAACATGCCATGGGCTGGGGGTCCTATTTGGGGAGCACCCTCGGGCTCATCGGGAGCCTCTTATTCAGGAAGGGTGAGCTTTGATAAACTGAAGTTCTGAATTGTTTTTCAAAACAGGGAGAGGAAAGAAGAGAGATGGACATGGAGATAGAGAGACATAGGATCCATCTCTATGTATGTATATATGTGTGTGTCTCTTTCCTTCCATCTCTGCCTCTCAGAGTCAAGACAGGAAATGAACATATTCCCAACAACTCGGGGTGAGCTTTATTGGAAAGTGGTCGGAGGTTGGCCTCCAAGAATCCAGAACCCAGCCCTGTCCCTGGCCAGCTGGGTAACCTTGGGGAGGCTGTCCCGCTCTGACCCCGGACTTTCTCATCTTCTGCTTCACAACATGAGGATGGAGGGACGGCAGGGTGCCTGGGATGTTGCAAAATGTCATCTGATATACTTGTTCCTTCTTACCAGGTCTGGAAGCCCCCAAAGATAATCCTCCAGTAGGTGGGTTCCAGGCTGCCTTGAGAGACCACCTGCACCCCCACCCCCACAAATAAGAAGGGCAGCATTGCCTATGAGTCACCTACACTGAATGTGTTTGTTCCCTCTTAATATTGGAACTTGCAATTTTTGGCTGGGTACGTGGCCTCCCAAAATAAAGACTGTATTTCTCAACCTCTCTTGTGACTACATTTTGGTCAATGAGAGGCAAACAGAGTGATGTGGAAAGAGTTTCAGGGAAACCTCTTTAAAACATCGTGGGTGGGCACCCTGTCACCTTTTCTTCCTCTGTGCCAATTTCTTGCTGGCTGGAAGGTGGACATGATGGCTGGCGCTCATGCAGCTGTTTTGGACTGTGAAGACACAGTTCTATAGAGAGAGTTTCCCTCTGGACTTGTTATATCAGCGAGAAATAGCCTATCTTATTGAAGCCACTGTTATTTGACTTCTCTCTCAGTCAGTCTTAACCCTAATGGATAGAATAGGAAAAAGGTAATTTCTCTTATCTGGTCTTCTCTTCTAGGATGATGGAACTGGGCTGTTCAGCATTGGCAGAAACTGGAAAAGTCTACTTATCTTGAAGTGGATAGTCTGGCAGAAAAATACTGTCAACAGCAGTGCTCGTAGTCCAGTATTAATATGTGTGTGTGTCGGGGCGGCGGGTGACAGTCTCTTCAAGTCACATGGCTGGCAAGTGAGGCCTCTTCTGATGTCCTGAGTGGCCTGGTACTGGGGTGAGTGCCCAGGAATGTAATGAGTTCCCCGCCCCCAGGGGCATTCAAGCTCATAGGCTGGACTTGGGAGAAGGTTCTGTAAGCAGGAGGCCAAACTGGATGACTCCAAAATATTCCCAAAGACCCCCCCGCCGTCAACCTCGGGGCCTGAAGGGTTGAGTTTGGATCAGGGAAACAGATCTCGGGGACTGGCTGACCTCAGTTCTGGGGTCTTCGCTTTCTCCACCCTTGGCTGGGGAGTCTCCAGTGTGCACAGGACACAGACAGGAGTGTCTGGAGACTGTCTCCCCCTCCACACTGGGGTCAGAGAGACTGGGCCCCTGTTTGGACTGTGGGCCCTGTGCGCATGTGCGTGTGTGTGAGCACGTGTGCATGTGTGTGCATGTACACGTGTGTGTGCACACGCGGTTCACTGCGTCCACATGTCTTCATTTGGTCTGTGCTTGCACGGGCCCACACGTGTGCCTGTGTGTGCATTCATTCACGTGTATGTGCTTTTGTGCGTCCACATGCATGCCTCTGTGTGTGTACGTGCGGAGTCATGAGCAAAAATTCCCCCTCTTCTACAACTTGCGTCTGGACCACCTGGTCCTTTGCTGGGCCCTCGGGTCTCTGTGGATTTAAGGACCCAGCACCTGGGGTGGGGCAGGAGTGGGGCTATGAGGACTCTCTTAAGGGCTGAGAAAATGGAGCCACCTGATTTGGATCCTGCCCTTTTCTGTCTGGGAGGCTGTGGCTTGAGCAGGGTAGCCCCTAAATCCCAGTCCCCAGCAGGGAGCTGGGACACTGTCAGGGCACGCCTGCCGGGCCGTGGCCAAGGTTCAGTGACGTCTGTCTGCCGGGCCCACTTGCCCCTCTCCCCAGGCTGGCGTCCGCAACACGTCTGCCTCAGCAGCCCTTGATGGCACCAGATGCTCGAGGCTGGCACAGACATACTCCCCAAAATCCAGAGACAGCCAGCTCCAGCTCTTCCCTGAAGAGGCCAGTCCTGGCTTCCCCAGCGGGAATCTTAAAACATGCCATGGGCTGGGGGTCCTATTTGGGGAGCACCCTCGGGCTCATCGGGAGCCTCTTATTCAGGAAGGGTGAGCTTTGATAAACTGAAGTTCTGAATTGTTTTTCAAAACAGGGAGAGGAAAGAAGAGAGATGGACATGGAGATAGAGAGACATAGGTATCCATCTCTATGTATGTATATATGTGTGTGTCTCTTTCCTTCCATCTCTGCCTCTCAGAGTCAAGACAGGAAATGAACATATTCCCAACAACTCGGGGTGAGCTTTATTGGAAAGTGGTCGGAGGTTGGCCTCCAAGAATCCAGAACCCAGCCCTGTCCCTGGCCAGCTGGGTAACCTTGGGGAGGCTGTCCCGCTCTGACCCCGGACTTTCTCATCTTCTGCTTCACAACATGAGGATGGAGGGACGGCAGGGTGCCTGGGATGTTGCAAAATGTCATCTGATATACTTGTTCCTTCTTACCAGGTCTGGAAGCCCCCAAAGATAATCCTCCAGTAGGTGGGTTCCAGGCTGCCTTGAGAGACCACCTGCACCCCCACCCCCACAAATAAGAAGGGCAGCATTGCCTATGAGTCACCTACACTGAATGTGTTTGTTCCCTCTTAATATTGGAACTTGCAATTTTTGGCTGGGTACGTGGCCTCCCAAAATAAAGACTGTATTTCTCAACCTCTCTTGTGACTACATTTTGGTCAATGAGAGGCAAACAGAGTGATGTGGAAAGAGTTTCAGGGAAACCTCTTTAAAACATCGTGGGTGGGCACCCTGTCACCTTTTCTTCCTCTGTGCCAATTTCTTGCTGGCTGGAAGGTGGACATGATGGCTGGCGCTCATGCAGCTGTTTTGGACTGTGAAGACACAGTTCTATAGAGAGAGTTTCCCTCTGGACTTGTTATATCAGCGAGAAATAGCCTATCTTATTGAAGCCACTGTTATTTGACTTCTCTCTCAGTCAGTCTTAACCCTAATGGATAGAATAGGAAAAAGGTAATTTCTCTTATCTGGTCTTCTCTTCTAGGATGATGGAACTGGGCTGTTCAGCATTGGCAGAAACTGGAAAAGTCTACTTATCTTGAAGTGGATAGTCTGGCAGAAAAATACTGTCAACAGCAGTGCTCGTAGTCCAGTATTAATAATGACAATAAATGCAGCGCTATTTATCACAGCACTCACTCTGACCCAAAGTCACACAGAGGCGGGGCCCGGATCCACACCCACACAGTGCCAGGCTGATGCCAAGACCTGCGTGTTTCTCCACTTGGCACTCACGCCCCTTCCCAGGCCGATATTTCCCAGCGTGTCACAGGTCACACTGACCACAGTGGGCCTTTGCCTGGCTCACAGTGAGTCTACGACATTGCGGCCAGTCCCAGGTCCATGGCCTTAGCACTGACCCCCTCTCCGCCCCCCATCAGCCACTTGGATCCACATTTGCCTCCCTCGCCAGGCTCTCCACTCCCTGGGGGAGGAAAGAAGCACTTTGTTTGTGATTTTATTTCCAGCCGAGAGCCTGGCACACAGTGGGTGCTGGGGGAGGTCTGATCGTGCAGGACATGGAGTGGCACAGAGTGGGTCCCTTGCCAGCAGCTCTGACCACAGGTTCATTCTCCAAGCATCGGAGTCACTGAGCATCTGTGTGTTCTCCAGGAGGGGACCCGAGCGTGGAGAAGAAGGGCAGGGGCATGGAGAACTAGGGCATGGGGCAGTGCAGGAGCTAGGCTGAGGGCAGGACAGGGGCGGGGGCCACAGGGCCTGGCCAGAGAGCGCTGGGCCAAATGCCCCGGGGCTCCACTGCCCTTCTCCAGGGGGCCCTGCCTTCTGCACAGAGTGGGTCCCTTGCCAGCAGCTCTGACCACAGGTTCATTCTCCAAGCATCGGAGTCACTGAGCATCTGTGTGTTCTCCAGGAGGGGACCCGAGCGTGGAGAAGAAGGGCAGGGGCATGGAGAACTAGGGCATGGGGCAGTGCAGGAGCTAGGCTGAGGGCAGGACAGGGGCGGGGGCCACAGGGCCTGGCCAGAGAGCGCTGGGCCAAATGCCCCGGGGCTCCACTGCCCTTCCCCAGGGGGCCCTGCCTTCCAGGAGACCAGACCAGTGCATGGCAGGCTGACAGGTCTCTCCAAGCAGAGAACCTGCTGCCAGAAGTGAGTTCTACTCACCCCAGGGTCCCTGCACAATCCCTCAGGCGGACGGAAGCAACCACACCCAGGTCCCTTCTTTCCCTGGAAGTCACGAGCATGGGCTCTGAATGTGGGTGCAAATCCTGACTCTGCCACCCTTGGCCTATGTACTTGGGCAGCTGACCTCTCTGAGAGCTTCAGGTTCCTCACCTGTCATATGACGTGGAATCTCAAATGCAAGAGATCAAGTCACCCCTCTCTTTGTGCAGACCAGGGCTTCCCAGACTTCACCAGGGAATTTATTAAATGAGACAGTGGGTCGGGGGCGGGGTCTGAGCTTCTGCATTTCTCACGAGGGGATGCCCAGGTTGCAGGTCCGTCCGGGGACTGCACTTTGAGTAGCGAGGCTACCAATGATCAGGACGTGGCAGACCAGTAGCCAAGTCCCGCCTGCTGCCTGCTTTTGTAAATAAAGATTTTAGGGACACAGCCACCCATTCATTCACATATTGTCTACAGAAATGGGGTCGAGGGGCGACAGAGACCCCGTGGGTGGCAAAGCTGAAAGCGTTTACTCTCGGGTCTTTCCACAGCCCAGGTGGCTGACCCCCTAGGTGGGATGTTGATCGCAGGAATGCGGAGGTGGGCTGGGGGTGTCCCCTCTGCATCCACCATGGGATCTTTCTGGCTGTGAGCTGCCCTCCATGGGCATCTCCTCCTGACTCGGGAAGACCCCTCCCGTCGGCTGAGACAGCAAGAAAGCGGGAGGCAGGCAGAAGGCTCAGAAAGAGGAAAAGCTGGAAGAGAAAGTCACTCCAGAAAGCCCTTCCCCGCCAGCCCCAGACCCCCTCCAGCCCACCCTACTTCCCCGCACTCCCCGACCTCGGAGAGAGGCCAGCGCTGCCCCCGCAGGCCCGGCTCCAGGAAGCTCATCACAGGGTGCACAGTCGGGTTGCATCCAATTTCCCCGGCCTCCTCATCAAATGAGAAATCTGAGGCCCGGGCAGCCACGGAGAGCTGATAACACTCTCCCAGGTGAACCTTCCCACTTATCACTGTCGAGGTCACCTCTGTCTCGAAAGACTTGTTTTCTTAAAAAAAAAAATTAAAAAATAAAAAATTCCCTGTGATGTGTGATGGGGTTGGCGG
>SJYC01150192.1:0-14686 GCA_006408675.1 Madoqua kirkii
GGGGGGGAGGACTGGTAGCAAGATTGTTTTATGCAAATTCCAATATCTGTATGCAGGCGCGGCCCTGAGGATGAACGCAAGAAATAATTACTAAATTATGCACGTTGAGTTGGTTTTCCTGAATCCGGAGCCCTTTTTAAAAGAAGAAGTGAAAACACAGAGATGCAAGAGTGGGAAACAGACAAACCAGCTGTGGTCCTCGTCGCCGGTGGGTGGGGCGGGCGGCTGCTCTGACTGGGGGTCCCCCTGTGGATCTGGAGGGGGTTGGAGGGAAAGGGACCAGGGCCAGGAGTCAAGGTTCTGGACTCCAGGCTGCCACCCGATGGCAAAGAGCCCTTGAGAGAGTCCCTTCTCTTCCTGGGACCTCGGTTTCCTCATCTGTGGAAGGGGAGGAAGCCACGAGGCCTGATGATGCTGGGGGACACTCGTTGAGGTCAGGAAGGACCCTGGCGACCTCCATTGCCCTGCAGATCCCCCGTCTCTTTGCCAGTGTCAACATCCTTCTTATTTCAGTAAGGTTTCTTGCAGTCAGCTACAGACACTTTGGGGCTTCCCAGGTAGCTGAGATGGTAAAGAATTTGCCTGCAATGCAGGAGACCTGAGTTTGATCCCTGGGTCAGGAAGATTCCCCGGGGAAGGAAATGGAAACCACTCCGATATTCTTGCCTGGAGAATTCCATAGACAGAGAAGCCTGGCAGGCTATGGTCCCTGGGATCACAAAGAGTCAGACATGACTGAGCGACTAACACACACATCTCAGGATGTTTCAGAATTATGGTCCCATGTTGATGACTGCAGCTCAGAGCAGAAGAGGGAGCGAACCCACATCATGTGCTGCAGGAGCCGAAAGGGGGATGAGATGCCATATCTGTACTCCCATCCTGCGACAAGTCTGGCCCCTTCCCACCCCAGGCTGCCTCTTCTAGGTAGCTGCTGCTTGCTTCCCTCCCATGTGGAGAGCTCAGTACTGCACCGAGCTGGGGACCGTTCTCTTCTGCAGTCTCCGCTCTGCCTGGAGTGTCCTGAACGCACTGGACTCACCTGGGGCCAGACCCCAACTTTGAGATGCCCGGATTTCATCCCCAAATGAGGCTCAAATCACCCTGCCCATCTTCAAGTGATTTGCGCTGCACGGTTTTCAGGCGCTCATCCTTTGGGTCTCTTATAACCGTTCCGTTCGGGGGTCCTATTGTAGTCCTGTTTTCTGGATAAGGAAACAGTCTCAGAGAGGTCAAGCCACTTGTTCAAGGTCATACAGCAAGTCAGGGACAGTGCTGGGCTTCGAACGTGCATCTGCGGGACTTCAGAGTGCACCAGTACCCGATGTTTGAGCTTATCTTCTGTTCCTCTTTCCCCTCGCTGTCCTGGGCCATGGAGAGGCTTTCCTCACTCCCCGCACCCTCTTCTGGCTCCATTACCCCCCATTTCCCCCAAATGCCTTCTCTGACTGTGATGGGCACAGAGAAAACACACCAGCCACTTGGTAACTGAACGGATATTTATGCCCGTGCAGACACCACACAAGCCTTCTGCATGATTTGAAGCCAAATGCACTGTGACTTAATTAATGCACATGTAACATGTAATATTACACCTATTAGGACTCACAGACAATTAACACTCCCGGGCCAGTGCTGCCACCACGTCCTATGAGAAAGGCTCCGACATCACCCTGGCGTTGAGTCAGTAGCTCCATTACGCCTCTCCCAACCTGTGCTCCAGTCCACTTCACCCTGGATTTTCTCTCTCGCCCTTTTATTTATTTCAGTTTGAGCTACTATGTTGTTTTTTCAGCTTTACTGAGATGTAATTGACATACAACATTGTATAAGTTTAAGGTGTACAACATAATAATCTGATATATGTATATACTGCAAAATGATGACCACCGTAAATTTAGTTAACATATCCACCGCCTCATCTAGTTACACATTTTTTCTTGTGTTCTCGTTCCCTTTTATTTTAGACTTTTTGGCATTTAATCTCTCAGCTTCAGCAATTTGGAATCATTACATATTAAAAATCATTACACGTAAAATGTGACATTATGTTACATTTGTTGTTGTTGTTTAGTTGTTCAGTCGTGTCTGACTCTTTGTGACCCCACGGACTATAGCCTACCAGGCTCCTCTGTCCATGAGATTTCCCAGGCAAGAGTACTGCAGTGCGTTGCCATTTCCTTCTCCAAGGGATCTTCCTGATCCAGGGATCAAACTTGAGTCTCCTGCATTAGCAGATGGATTCTTTAACACTGAGCCATACATATTTTAAAAGTTCCAATTTGGAAGTATGTTGTGCGTAAAAGTTTCAATATTGCTGGGATTAATGGGTCATCAAATATTTTAATTTCCTCTTTTCTCAAGTCTCAAGAGACTTTCTTGTTTGAGGGCTTATAAGAGAGAGAAAAAAGCCACCTCTTCCAGGGAGCATCCCTTGATTGCTTCACCCCTTTTGAATACTTTTCTCCACTGTTATCCTCTAGCACTTGATCTTATAGGCTCCAGGAGGACTTTATCTTCCCCGCTCCCTGCCCCAAGAACCTCAGCTCTCCTGGTTGTGAAATGCGGTCTGAAAGACTTTTCTACCTGCTCTTTGGGGCTGCAGGGAAGAAGAAGCAAGATGTGGGCATTGTGTAAGTCTGCAGCTGAGTGTGATGCAGGGTCCCCTCTGAGCATTCATCTTTCCATCTGTCAAATGGGCATTCCACTCCCTTCCTAGAAAGCTTGGCCTGAGTGTTAAAGAACTGTCGTCACGTGTGAAAAAGCCAAGCCTGATGCTCAGTGCTGGGATAAATGACCTCTGGCCTGGAATATGGCGCGTGCCAGCCTTCCCCTACCCTTCCCACAGCATTGGTTGTGCAGCTAGGTTGTGCAAGGGGAGATGATGGAAATTGTTAGACACGACTCCCTGCTTCAGGAGGCCTCCAGTCTAGTTGAGGCTGATGAACAATAAACCTACTGACAAATACATGGAGAATTGTGGCTCATGATACAGGTTAGGAAATAACTATCTGATAACAAGGTCACGGTCTCTCTCTTGGGCTGGTCAGGGAGGGCTTCCTGGAGGAGGTGCCCTTTGAAGAACAAGGAGGAGTTGACAGGGGATAAGGAGGATGAACAGACTTGGGTGTGAGGTTAGTGCCCCACCTTCCCATGCCCAGGGCCTCCGCCACACAAGCCGACAGGGGAGCTGCAGGTTCTTTTTGGTCTGAACGTGGGGCAGGAGACAAGTCCTGGAGAAGGACTGCCCCTCCCCCAGGGGAAGCAGCCTCACCTGAAGGCAGACAGGGGCTGGGATACAAACTCGCCACCTCCTGGGCCCTTGGGTGGATGATGCTGAGATGCGTGTTCTAAGCAACCTCCGGCACACCAGAGCCCCAGGTGCCCACAGTGGAAACCTGTTCACTTATTTGTCTTGATTTGACTGCCGGTGCTTCATCCTTTCCTACTCATTTCCTCCATCTCCTCGGATGCTTCTTGGGATATATTCTCAATAAACACCCTGGAGTGTTACTGCGGGGTCTATGGCTAACACCTTCCATGCAAAGACCCCTGAGGGTCAGGAGGTGGCAGGTACCCCATCTTGAGGTACCCCTAGAATCTTCCCAAGAGACTCCTTCCCTCAGTGATCCCCAGGCCCCACCTGCCCAGGCTAAGGGAATTAAGAGGGTCCCCAGAGCTGCCCATCAGATCCCTCGCCAGACACTTTCAAAAAGGATTAAATAAATACGTCCAGCGGGAGGGGGAGCCCCGGCTCTCACTGCCCGCTGGCGGGAAATTAAATAATGTTCATTTCTGCCTCTGTGAGCCGGAACAAGGCTGGCCGAGCTGCGGGGCCGGGCTGGGAGGCGGCTGCGATTGGCAGCTCGTGGCAAGCCCTAAATCAGAGGAGCCGATGAAATCTCTCATAGCAGGAGCGTGACTGGCATCGGCGCATAAATACAGCTCCCCTCTTGAAAGGCAGCTTATTCCAGCCTTGCCGCCAAGGATATTAAGCCTGGAGGACTGGCGGCTGCGGCCAGGCTGGACCCAGGCCAGAAGCCAGCTGGGTCTGGGAGGCGCGAGTCCTTCAGGAGGTTCTGCTGCTCCTGAAACAGCGCCTGGAGTGGAGCCTCCCCCACCCGCCCCCTGCCGCCACCCGCTGTGCCCAGACCTGAACTGGGTGGGCATGTTTGCAACAGGAGCGTGTTAATTTGCAGAGCAGGTTTTATCATTCCCATTGCTCAGATGGGTAAACCAAGCCTCAAAAGAATTAGGTGTCCTGCCCAAGGTCATAGGTGGCTCAGTGGTAAAGCACTGGCCTGTGGTGCAGGAGATGAGACACAGGAGACATGGGTTCGATCCCTGGGTCAGGAAGATCCCCTGGAGGAGGAAATGGCAACCCACTCCAGTATTCTTGCCTGGAGAATCCCATGGACGGAGGAGCCTGGCAGGCTACCTGTGGTAAAGCACTGGCCTGTGGTGCAGGAGATGAGACACAGGAGACATGGGTTCGATCCCTGGGTCGGGAAGATCCCCTGGAGGAGGAAATGGCAACCCACTCCAGTATTCTTGCCTGGAGAATCCCATGGACGGAGGAGCCTGGCAGGCTACCATTCGCGGGGTTGCAGAGAGTCAGACACGACTGAACATGCTCACACGCAGCCCAAGGTCATACAGCCGGTAATCGGTAGCTCTGCGGCGGTAGAGTGGGAGAGAAGGAGGGATTCAAAGCCAGGTCTAATTCCACAGTCCCTCAGAGATGTAAGTGAAGTCAGTCCCTCACTTGTGTTGATTCTTTGTAACCCCATGGACTGTAGCCTACCAGGCTCCTTCGTCCATGGGATTTTCCAGGCAAGAGTACTAGAGTGGGTTGCCATTTCCTTCCCCAGAGGATCTTCCCGACCCAGGGATCGAATCCTGGTCTCCCGCATTGTAACCAGACACTTTACTGTCCGAGCCATCAGGGAGTCCTTCACAGGTGTAAAGTGGGCCCCAAACACCTTCCCTGGGATCTGGAGCCACTTCCCAGGCTGGGCTCATCCTGCCTCTCTGTTCTACATCCAGGCTGCTCCTCATAGAGGTGAGCCAGCCCACCCCTGCTCCCAGGGACCCACAGTCCAGTGGGGTGGGGGACAGACACCTCTACAGATAACACTCATGATCACTTCAAGCTGGCCCCAGTCTAGCTGAGTGATTGAACCCATGTGGTCTGGAACCAGCGGCCAGGGACTGAATCTTGTCTCCACCACACTGGCCATGCAGCCTTGAGCAAGTTACCTAATCTGTCTGGGTTTCCTCAGCTGTAGAACAGGGAGAATGGTTGATGTGAGAATCAAACTGGATGATTCATGTAGAGAGCTTGGCACAGGCTTGGCATAAGTGCCTCCTAAGCATGTGTTTTATTTTTCACTAACCATTCATCCATCCACCCATCCATCCAACCATCCATTCATTTGCTATTATGGCTAAAGTGCCTGGCACATATTGGTGCCCTATACATATTCAATTTCTTATAATTAGACAAGCCACTGTATTGCTGGGTACTACGGGCTCTGTGGCAGGGGAAATTTTCTATTTCTTCATGAAGGGATTGTTCAGGGTTATACTCATGCAATCTGTGACTCCAGTGGGCTGAGATTCAGAAAGGACTTCCCTAGCAGGAGTCACCTCCCCTAGGACCTATGGGTGAGGGGAAGGGCTTTCCAGGCAAAAACGGTGAAGCAGGGAGAAATGGCAAGAGAAGTCCTGTGAGCCTCTCTGTGGGCCAGGCTCTAGGGCAGGTCACGACACTAGAAGGAGGATGTGAGAGGGCTCAGGTCCTGACTGCCCATTTTACAGATGGGCAAACTGAGGCCTGGGAGTCACCTCAGAGAGATGAAAGCCAGAGCCAGGGTGGATCTTGGGTTTGCCGCCTTCCAGCCCCGTGCTTTCCTCCTAGGAGGAAGAGCTCCCTCCAGCTGGAAGATGTCTAGGCCACCAGCCAAGCAGGGTGCAGGTCCCAGCTCAAGCAGATTCTCCCCACAGCCCCAGGAAGGAGGCACACGGGTCCATTTCACAAGGCAGGAAGCTAGGACTCGGTGGGTTCAACACAGCTGTCGGTGAAGGAGCTGGGATTCAAACCAGGAGCAAATGCTGGAATCTGGGTTCATGTCCTTGGGCTCTCCTACCTGGGAAGGAGGTGGACAGACAGCAGGGGGTGGAGCGTGGGGGCAGTGCTGGCTGGACGGCCAGCGGCAGAGGTTTCCACTCTGTCCTGCTTGGGCCGGGAGGGTCTCAGGCCCTCCTGGCCGCTGCCCGCATAGAGTCGCTGGCCCCTCTCCCTCCCTTTGTCCCTGTGCTATTGTCTCCTGACCCTGGTTCCATTTCAGAATCTGACTTCACAGGGCTCCAGGCCCTTTTGTGCAGACTGCAAAGCCCTTTTCTTTGTGATTATAATTTTTTTTTCTTTCTGACATCTAGCAGCTAGAGATTAGCTGCTTCCAAGGCCAATGAGATTGCGTCTGTGTGTATATGTGTGTGTATGTGTATGTGTGTGTGAGTTCACACAGCTTAGTGACTCCCCATCCCAAGACTTCACAGCACCTATATCCCCCGTGGTCCTGGGGTTCTGGACTCTGGACTCAACCAGGAAGCCCAGCGTCAGGCTCCCAAGGTGGTTGGTGATGCTGGCGCTTGCCCAGGGCCTGCGGTGGCCCAGCCATGCCTCTGCCATCTCCCCCGGGGACCAGCAAAGAGAATCCAGACCCAGGACGGCCCTGAGAGTGAGGAGGGTGGTGAGATGATGGGAAAGGGAGCCTGAGGTCAGTTGGGGCTCAAGGCACCATCCCAGCTCTGAGCCCCTCTTCCTCATCTGTGAAATGGGCGCGGCGTCACCCTGGGGTCTGTCTCGTAGGGTTGCTGACGCCCACCCTCCTGGGTCCCCGCTGCTGCCGGGCCCTCCACACTGTCCTGCTTGTGCTGTCTCTGCCTCTAGCCGTGAAGGGGCAGGGGCCACGCCTGCCTGGCTTGATGGTCACCCAGTGTCTGGCGCAGGGGAGGTGCCAGCCAACATTAGTATCCTCGATAACCCCTTCCTACCGTGTGCTTCCTTCAGATGATGCTTGCGTCTGCCTCGACTGGAGGCATCAGCCCCAGGGGGTTTTATTCCAGCCCCTGCACCGTGTCTCTGTGAGACTGGGGGTACAACACCTGGGGCCTCAGTTTTCCCATCTGTGAAACGGGTCTCAGCTTTCCATGTTGCCCGCCTCTCCGGGTTGTAGGGAGGCTAAGGGGAAGGAGGGGGTCTGTCTGATGTTGGTCGGGTGGGGTGGTGGGCTGGTTTGCAGGAGCACTGGATTGGGAGTCTGGGGGTCTGTGTTGAGACTGGCAAGTAAGAGTTGGTGGGATATCGGGCATCAGGTTTCCCACCTGTGACTAGCCCAGCCCAGGGCCTCTGCTCATTCCCAGGTCCCCTGGCTCCTGACTCTGGCTCCAGCCCCCAGCTGTCTTTTATTCTCCTATCTCCCCACTCTGCTAGGCAGGCTCGTCTCTGTCCCCTCTGCCCCCCTCCTGCCCCCATTCATCCCTGGTCAGAGGTCATGGTGGGGGAAGGGCCTCCTCAGCCTCCGCTCCTGCCTGCCTGGCAGAGCCTTATCTGTAATCTAACGCCAGCCTCAGGGACAAGGGGTCAGGGGCTCCACTGGAATGAAAGAGGGGACTGGAAGGGACTCCTGCAAGAAGGAGCTGGGGGGAAGGGAAGCTGGTGGTGGGAGGGTCTGGGCTGCTCCCTCTCTGTTCTTTGAGGGCCCCCTGAGGGGTGCACCTCCAACTCCCTGGGCAAGTCGTCCATCCTCTCAAAGCCTCAGTTTCCTCCCCTGTATGGCAGGGTCAGCAGAGGAGCCAATGAGCCCCTGTACTCCTTACTCGTCTCTGGGGGTCCTTGGCTCTTACACTCCAGCAGCCACTCTCCTGCCTGTGGAGAGCACAGGCTCCAAAAGCTGCTGCTCTGGCAAGGGGAGGTCAAGCTGGGATTTCAAACCAGTGTGTCTCCGGGGCCATGCACGCACTTCTCAAGGCGGACTGGCGGATGTCAAAATCCCGAGCTCAGCTCTCCTGAATTTCCAGGAGGAGCGTGAACTGTCTCCCACTCCCCCTCCTCTGCACTGTGGCGCCTCTCCCCCGTGGCCGCTTGCAACTTTCTGGAGGAGGTGACAGAATATTTATGAAGGAGTTTCATAGAAGGTGCCAACCTGAAAGAGGCAGAGAAGGGCATCTTTGGTGGCGGGAACAGCACCTGCGAAGGCACAGAGTCATGAAACAGGAGTGTTTGCAGAGAAGGGGGCGGAGTGAGGGAGGCTTGGAGGACAGTAGGAGTCCTCATCCGGAGAGTCGAACCGGCTGGGCTGCATGGCTGGGCTGCATCTCGGGCTGTCGGGCTGTCGCTGGATGGCTTCAGGAAGATTCAGATGTGTATAAGAGACAGGGGCAGAGCAGTGCTGATGCTGGTGGGAAGGATGGGCAGAGAGACAGAGGGTACCCTCTAAAGGTGGGGATGGGGAAGGGGTGCAGGGGAGAGGAAATGGGGGTCTCGGGAGAAAAACGGAGGACAGGGAGAGGATTAAGGAGGACAGAGACGACTGGAATGGGAAAGGAAGTGGTGGAACGGACACAGTCAGCCAGAGAGCGAGGGAAGGGGCCCAGGACAGAGAGGGAAGAAAGGAAGAGACAGAAGGGAGGGCAGGTGGACGATTAAGCGAGGGCGTGAAAAGGAAGAATGGGCAGGTAGCGGAGGAGCAGGTCGTTCTTGCAGCTGCTCAGTTGCTCAGCCGTGTCCGACTCTCCGCGACCCCACGGACTGCAGCGCGCCAGGCTTCCCTGTCCCTCACTGTCTCCTGGAATTTGTTCAGACTCATGTCCATTGAGTCAGTGCCATCCAACCATCCCATCCTCTGCCGCCCTCTCTCCCTTTGCCTTCAAGTAAGGGGAAAGAAAAGGGAAAAAAAAAAAAGATGTTGAGATTATTTTCCAGAAGTCTAAGGGCAAGTGGATGGACCCTGGGGCCTGGCCTCAGACACGCCTAGGTTTGAGGCGCTTCCAGACCACGTGACCCTGGTGTATTCTTGCCACGACCGCACCACACTCCCCACCCCCACCCAGACCTCAGGCTCCATATCTGTGAAGTCAGCGTGCCGGGGCTGAGGTCTCTGAGCCTTCTCCTGGGAACTCCCAGGAGGGTGAAAACCCAGCAGGAAGAAGGGGGCGGCTTGTATTTTGTCAGGGACGCAGCCTCTCGCAGTCCCTGAGATGGGAGGATTTCTTGGCCCCGCAGGAACGGGGTTGCAAGTCCTCTGGAGAGAAGTTTGATTTCTGTATTTACTTTGGGGCCGATCCTGACATCTAGCAGCTAGAGATTAGCTGCTTCCAAGGCCAATGAGATTGCGTCTGTGTGTATATGTGTGTGTATGTGTATGTGTGTGTGAGTTCACACAGCTTAGTGACTCCCCATCCCAAGACTTCACAGCACCTATATCCCCCGTGGTCCTGGGGTTCTGGACTCTGGACTCAACCAGGAAGCCCAGCGTCAGGCTCCCAAGGTGGTTGGTGATGCTGGCGCTTGCCCAGGGCCTGCGGTGGCCCAGCCATGCCTCTGCCATCTCCCCCGGGGACCAGCAAAGAGAATCCAGACCCAGGACGGCCCTGAGAGTGAGGAGGGTGGTGAGATGATGGGAAAGGGAGCCTGAGGTCAGTTGGGGCTCAAGGCACCATCCCAGCTCTGAGCCCCTCTTCCTCATCTGTGAAATGGGCGCGGCGTCACCCTGGGGTCTGTCTCGTAGGGTTGCTGACGCCCACCCTCCTGGGTCCCCGCTGCTGCCGGGCCCTCCACACTGTCCTGCTTGTGCTGTCTCTGCCTCTAGCCGTGAAGGGGCAGGGGCCACGCCTGCCTGGCTTGATGGTCACCCAGTGTCTGGCGCAGGGGAGGTGCCAGCCAACATTAGTATCCTCGATAACCCCTTCCTACCGTGTGCTTCCTTCAGATGATGCTTGCGTCTGCCTCGACTGGAGGCATCAGCCCCAGGGGGTTTTATTCCAGCCCCTGCACCGTGTCTCTGTGAGACTGGGGGTACAACACCTGGGGCCTCAGTTTTCCCATCTGTGAAACGGGTCTCAGCTTTCCATGTTGCCCGCCTCTCCGGGTTGTAGGGAGGCTAAGGGGAAGGAGGGGGTCTGTCTGATGTTGGTCGGGTGGGGTGGTGGGCTGGTTTGCAGGAGCACTGGATTGGGAGTCTGGGGGTCTGTGTTGAGACTGGCAAGTAAGAGTTGGTGGGATATCGGGCATCAGGTTTCCCACCTGTGACTAGCCCAGCCCAGGGCCTCTGCTCATTCCCAGGTCCCCTGGCTCCTGACTCTGGCTCCAGCCCCCAGCTGTCTTTTATTCTCCTATCTCCCCACTCTGCTAGGCAGGCTCGTCTCTGTCCCCTCTGCCCCCCTCCTGCCCCCATTCATCCCTGGTCAGAGGTCATGGTGGGGGAAGGGCCTCCTCAGCCTCCGCTCCTGCCTGCCTGGCAGAGCCTTATCTGTAATCTAACGCCAGCCTCAGGGACAAGGGGTCAGGGGCTCCACTGGAATGAAAGAGGGGACTGGAAGGGACTCCTGCAAGAAGGAGCTGGGGGGAAGGGAAGCTGGTGGTGGGAGGGTCTGGGCTGCTCCCTCTCTGTTCTTTGAGGGCCCCCTGAGGGGTGCACCTCCAACTCCCTGGGCAAGTCGTCCATCCTCTCAAAGCCTCAGTTTCCTCCCCTGTATGGCAGGGTCAGCAGAGGAGCCAATGAGCCCCTGTACTCCTTACTCGTCTCTGGGGGTCCTTGGCTCTTACACTCCAGCAGCCACTCTCCTGCCTGTGGAGAGCACAGGCTCCAAAAGCTGCTGCTCTGGCAAGGGGAGGTCAAGCTGGGATTTCAAACCAGTGTGTCTCCGGGGCCATGCACGCACTTCTCAAGGCGGACTGGCGGATGTCAAAATCCCGAGCTCAGCTCTCCTGAATTTCCAGGAGGAGCGTGAACTGTCTCCCACTCCCCATCCTCTGCACTGTGGCGCCTCTCCCCCGTGGCCGCTTGCAACTTTCTGGAGGAGGTGACAGAATATTTATGAAGGAGTTTCATAGAAGGTGCCAACCTGAAAGAGGCAGAGAAGGGCATCTTTGGTGGCGGGAACAGCACCTGCGAAGGCACAGAGTCATGAAACAGGAGTGTTTGCAGAGAAGGGGGCGGAGTGAGGGAGGCTTGGAGGACAGTAGGAGTCCTCATCCGGAGAGTCGAACCGGCTGGGCTGCATGGCTGGGCTGCATCTCGGGCTGTCGGGCTGTCGCTGGATGGCTTCAGGAAGATTCAGAAAATTCTTCCTGGGGGCGGGGCTGGGCGGATACCCAATTGACGAGGACAAGTCTGGATGGGGGAGACTAGTTCAGAGGTAGGTGTCTGTGGGAATAAGCCAAGTGTAAGAGTCAGATGTTCAGGTGAGATGAATCCAAGTCCAGAGAGGTTCAAGGCTGGAATTTGCAGCATAGCACCTGCCTGTGGGGAGGGTGAGAAAGAGGGAGAAGTTGAGGGTAAAGCCTAGATCTCTAACTTGGGCAGCTGCGCGGAAGGTGGGGGCATTCCATAAAACGGGGGTCAGTGGGAAGTTTAGGGGTAAAGAAAAAGTGTTTAGATGGACCCACGTCGCGTCTGAGAAGTTGGAGAGTGTATCAGTTACCTACGACCACAATTATGCTGCCTAACAAATAGCCGCTAAAGCTCAGTGGAATTTAGTGATCGATAATCATTCAGCTTGTGTGTCCACGGCACTCAGGGGCTCTGAACTGGGCTGGGCTGATCTTCTCTGAGACCATCCTGGAGGGGTCGGCTGCCAGCCCATCTAGGTTCGGCTCCACACAGCCTCTCCTGCAGCAGGCTCATGCCAGCGTGTCCTCACAGCCTCCGCAGAGATGCAGAAAGCCCAGTCACACGAGCACTTTCCAAGCCTCTGCTCCCCTCGTGTTTGCTAGCATCCCATTGGCCAAAGCAGGGGAGTGAGCCCAGAGTCAGAGGGGGAAGGGCTCTGCCAGCCACGTGGTCAAAGCCACGGATACAGAGAGGGGGAAAGACGGCAGCCAGGAGGGGGTGTCCAGCCAGCCGCGTGGAGGAACCAGAGGACTGTTGTGTACCCACGACTGGAGATTTGAGGCTGTGGACTGTGGACAGTCCCTGAAGCCAGGGGAGGGCAGGGGCTGCCCAGACCAGTGCTGTAGCTGAGAGGGGAGCCAGACCTCTTCTTCCTGGACACCTCCCCATCCTCCTCGGCTTCTCATAGAAGAGAAAACCCCGGAGCTCAGACGGCCACGGAGGCCTTGCCTGGCACGCGTGTAGTAGGTGTGCAGCAAACACCCGCAGAAGGAGCATAGCCGGGCAGGCTGGGTGATTAACTCTTTGCGGGCCAGCAGGTAGATGCGGGGCCCATGTGCGTTGTGGGGGCTACATAAGCAGAGCTGGCTGAGAGGCCCCCCACCCCATTTCCCCAGCGAGGAAGCACCCACTCACTCCAGGTCCTGCTTTGAACAAAAAACGGTGGCGCATTTTTAGACGAGAAAGGCATTTGACCTGAATGAGTTCCCTCATTGTTTCCAAGGTTCTAGACCCTTCTGCTCTGTCTCCTTCCCTCCTTCCAGCAGTCCCAGGAAGGGGCAAACTTGTAAGCTGCCAACCCCGCCTCCTGGCCCCCTCCAGGTGGAGAGCCTGGAGGAACAGCAAAGCCCAAGCTCGGACAGGCTCCTAGTGGCTGGGGTTGGAGACCAGAGTCTAGCTGGCAATAGTGGCAATAACCAGCCTGCCAGTGCAGGGACGTAAGAGACACAGGTTCGATCCCTGGGCCGGGAAGATCCCCTGGAGGAGGGCATGGCACCCCACTCCAGTTTTCTTGCCTATGAGAACCCTATGGACAGAGGAGCCTGGCGGGCTACAGTCCATGGGGTTGCAAAGAGTTGGACATGACTGAAATGACTTAACACACACACGTGCCACATGCCCAAGCCTCAGCTCTCCCCACCGCAGCCCCCGGGCCCGCTCTAGGGGGCTTCCTCCTTTTTTCCGCAGCACGGAATCCGAGATTCGGTGACAGGGGAGTGTTCAGTCAGGCAGCGAGCCCGGATGACGACCCCCCACGGAGCCACCCAGCCCTCCCCTCCTCAGCGAAGACTGGTTCCCTTGGAGGGATTTTTTTTTAAGGCAAGAAACAGCAGGAAAATCTCTCTCCCGCTGCTTCTTGTATTTCCTTTATAGTTTCCTTTGTTCTATATTTAATTTTTTGTTTTAAACCCGGTTGAAGAGAGATGGGCGAATCACCGGTGGTTATTGATTTATTATTTATGGTGACCCCTACATTGCTTTAATCGTGTCTTCTGTCCCTATCCTAGTCTACATAGTTGAAGGACAACCCAAGGAAATCGTCCTTGGGGGTGTCACCCTGGGCCTTGGCCGGGGGGCCAGAGGAACGAGCCTGGGATAACCTGTCCTTGACTTCCCTGGTGGTCCCGTGGCTAAGATGCCACCCTCCCAATGCAGGGGCCCAGGTTCCACCCCTGGTTGGGGGAGTAGATGCCACGTGTGGCAGCTGAGATCCTGCAGGCTGCGACTAACACCCGGTGCAGCCAGATTAATAGATAAAATAAAGAACTTAATACTTCGAGCTTCCCTGATGGCTCAGACGGCAAAGACTCTGCCTGCAATGTGGCAGACCTGGGTTCCATCCCTGGGACAGGAAGATCCCCTGGAGAAGGAAATGGTAACCCACTCCAGTGTTCTTACCTGGAGAATTTCATGGACAGAGAACCTGGTGGGTTATAGTCCACGGGGTCACAAAGAGCCAGACACGACTGAGCAACCAACACACCCTCTCCTTGGTGAGTCGGCATGGCCTTCAGGCAGCACTGGATGGTGTCACAAGGCTGCTTGTTGATTCCGTGACTAATTGGTCCCCCCAATTCTGTGGCTTCTGGTTACCCTGGCCTCTTTCCCTCCAATTTCTATGAACTCCCGGCTCCCTGCCACACCTCCAATAGCACTTACGCAGAATAGTAACCCTCTCCCAAAATCCTAATACAAATTATAATGATCAGCAATGAATGTACGTGCATGCTAAGTCACTTCAGTCATGTCCAGCTCTTTGTGACCCCATGGACTGCAGTCTGCCAGGCTCCTCTGTCCACAGGGATTTTCTAGGCGAGAACACTTGCCTCCTGCAGCGGATCTTCCCAACCCAGGGATCAAACCAGAGTCTCTAGTGTCCACCTGCATTGGCAGGTGGGTTCTTTACCACTCACCACCTGGGAAGCCCAACAATGCATAAGAGCTGGTATTTATGGAGAGCTTTGCCAGAGACAAGTGCCTGGTGCTTTATATGAATCATGTAATTTAGACTCAGCCCCTTGAGGTTGTCGTTGTTGTTGTTCAGTTACTCAGTCGTGTCCAAGTCTCTGCGACCCCATGGACTGCAGCACACCAGGCTTCCCTGTCCGTCACCACCTTTTGGAGCCTGCGCAAACTCATGTCCACTGAGTCGGTGATGCCATCCAACCATCTCACCCTCTGTCTTCTGCTTCTCCTCCTGCCCTCAATCTTTCACAGCATCAGGGTCTTTTCCAATGAGTCGGCTCTTCGCATCAGGTGGCCAAAGTATTGGTGCTTCAGCATCAGTC
>SJYC01150193.1:0-11048 GCA_006408675.1 Madoqua kirkii
CCTACTATTACCTTGCCAAAAAAGACCCTATTTTTAAAGCAAATTAGATATATATATACACATATATATCGAGCTTCCCTGATGGCTCAGACGGCAAAGACTCTGCCTGCAATGTGGCAGACCTGGGTTCCATCCCTGGGACAGGAAGATCCCCTGGAGAAGGAAATGGTAACCCACTCCAGTGTTCTTACCTGGAGAATTTCATGGACAGAGAACCTGGTGGGTTATAGTCCACGGGGTCACAAAGAGCCAGACACGACTGAGCAACCAACACACCCTCTCCTTGGTGAGTCGGCATGGCCTTCAGGCAGCACTGGATGGTGTCACAAGGCTGCTTGTTGATTCCGTGACTAATTGGTCCCCCCAATTCTGTGGCTTCTGGTTACCCTGGCCTCTTTCCCTCCAATTTCTATGAACTCCCGGCTCCCTGCCACACCTCCAATAGCACTTACGCAGAATAGTAACCCTCTCCCAAAATCCTAATACAAATTATAATGATCAGCAATGAATGTACGTGCATGCTAAGTCACTTCAGTCATGTCCAGCTCTTTGTGACCCCATGGACTGCAGTCTGCCAGGCTCCTCTGTCCACAGGGATTTTCTAGGCGAGAACACTTGCCTCCTGCAGCGGATCTTCCCAACCCAGGGATCAAACCAGAGTCTCTAGTGTCCACCTGCATTGGCAGGTGGGTTCTTTACCACTCACCACCTGGGAAGCCCAACAATGCATAAGAGCTGGTATTTATGGAGAGCTTTGCCAGAGACAAGTGCCTGGTGCTTTATATGAATCATGTAATTTAGACTCAGCCCCTTGAGGTTGTCGTTGTTGTTGTTCAGTTACTCAGTCGTGTCCAAGTCTCTGCGACCCCATGGACTGCAGCACACCAGGCTTCCCTGTCCGTCACCACCTTTTGGAGCCTGCGCAAACTCATGTCCACTGAGTCGGTGATGCCATCCAACCATCTCACCCTCTGTCTTCTGCTTCTCCTCCTGCCCTCAATCTTTCACAGCATCAGGGTCTTTTCCAATGAGTCGGCTCTTCGCATCAGGTGGCCAAAGTATTGGTGCTTCAGCATCAGTCCTTCCAAGGAATATTCAGGGTTGATTTCCTTGAGAATGGACTGGTTTGATCTCCCTTCGGTCCAAGGGACTCTGAAGAGTCTTCTCCAGCACCACAGCTCAAAGGCATCTATTCTTTACAGGTGAAAATACTGAGGCCACATAGAGGTGAGGAACTTGCCCAGGGAAGCAGTGAAGCTGGACAGGAAGATGCCACTGCTTCCGAGGCCTGAGCTCTTATCTAGGAGACCATCTACCTCCCGGGACCAGAGCAGCCAGACAGGAAGGCAAAGGGAGGTTCCCCGATGCAGGAGCCCAGAACCCGGATGCTGGGCTCTGGGACCAAGGGGGCTTCCTCCCCGCTTCCCAGAGTGATGGTGCCACCAGCTTTAGGTCAGGGCCCTGGCACGTGGCTCTCTCTGGGATCCTGCTGTCTGCAGCCAGGGCTTCCTATGCTGGACACCAAAAGGCCGGGCAAACTGCAGCTTCTGATTCTGGCAGAGGATGCTTCCGGACGCTATGCAACCAAGAGTGAGTGTGAACACTGGAGAGTGTGTGAGTGTGTATGTGACTGTGAACACGTGACTGATGGGTGAGCAGAGGTACATACAGGGACAGCAGTCAACAAAGACCCATTGCAGGGACTTCCCTGGGGGTCCAGTGGCTGAGACTCCACGCCAATGCAGGGGACCCCGGTTTGATCCCCAGTCAGGGAGCTCGGTCCCATACGCTGCAACTAAAGCTCGTATGCCGAAGTAAAGACCCTGCAGGCCGCTACGAAGACAGAAGATCCCGTGTGCTGTGATTAAGACCTAGAGCAGCCAGACAAGCACATAGAAATGTAGATACAGAAAAAGGAAAGAAACAGACCCACCGCAGTGCCCGAGGAAGCCCCTGGTGTCGGCTTTTGCTCTGCGCCGCAGGGCACAGATCCCGGGCTCACCCCAGCCCATTCTCCCGCCTGGCGTGCAGGGATCTCGCCGCCCAACTCCCTGCCCCTCCCGCTGCCACCTTCCCCCTGCCGCCTCTAAACGCCCATCTGCCTCTTCTCACTAGACGCCTTTTATTTCCCCGCCTCCACACGTGTTCCACTGCCCTTGCCCTCGAAGTCAGCTTTCCCATGGTCTCCTCCTTCCCAAATGCTTTCCACTCCGCAAACCCCTGTTCAGTTACCACCTCCTCCATGAGATGCACACGGCGGGATGCTCGCTCTGAGGCTCTCAAAACAGCCTCCGACCCTAGACATGGTCCTGTCGAGGGTAGGATTTTGTCTCTGGTTCACCACTGTGTCCCGTGTCTGGGACGCCACCCGGCACAGCAGATGTGCCCAAGATAAATTGGATGAATCAGTGAGTAAAATCCTTTTTCTCCCCTGTTGAACCATCAGGAGGTCAGAAGCTATTGGGAAAAAGAAAGAGAGGAGGGGCTGGAGTCAACAGATTGGGTTGGAATCCTGGCCTCCCCATCTATTTAAGCTGTAGGACCCTGAGCAAAATACCCTCTCTGAACCGCTCCATTTCTGTGAAATGGCAATAATGATACGTTCCTGAACAATGGCATGGCATTCGGTCCACGCCTTTGGTGTAACGGATGGAGAAGAGCCAGAAGTCAAGAATGCCTCACCTGGAGCAACAAGAGGAGGTTCCAACGCAGGGTCTGCATCTCTTAGAACCGACAGGGCCATGGGACAGCCCCCTACCCTTGCCAGTGACTGGTTCGCACACGTGTTGGAGAAAGCAGCGCTGAAAACGGTGATTACAGGAGCCTATCAATTAGCCGACGTTCAGGAATCTGATCATAGCCGTCAATCGGTGATTGCCAATCTGCATATTTATTCAGTATCATTAATTATGCACCATGCAGCATTAATCCCCATCATATGCATGTGTGAACGCCGTGGAGCAAGGCTTCGGGGCCTGCGGCGGGAGGATGCTGGAGGAAGCTGCTGGGATGGTGTGTGTTTGGGGTGGGGGTGGGGGTGCCTCTCATGTGGCTGCAGCCAACTGGCTTGGAGGCAGACTGAGCGCTGTTTTGGCATCAGCTCCGGAAACTGGGTCTGGTCCGGCTTTTTATGGAAATTTGGGATTGCAAACTGGTGGGTGGCAGGAATGATCCAGCCCGGGTGTGCTTTGTTGGCCTGGGCGGTAATGAAAAAAGGGGGAAATGATGCATTCAATGTGGGTGCGCCAGTTTGCCACAGTCCCCACTCCTCCTTATTGCCTCATATACCACTTACTGGATTCTCTAAGTTTCTGGCCTGGCCCCTGGGGCATTTGAATTGGGCATCTACAGATCAAGGTGTCCTCAGCCTTATAAAACATTATTGCCCCCGTAAGGAAGTGTTTTAGACACTTCTCTCTACTTGTCCCTTCTCCCTCTGGTGAAATTTTAATACCACAGATATATTGGAAAAGTACTCTTGCTCTGTATGTATAGCTGTGAGATCTTTGTTGCTGTTTTTCCCCGATGGGCAAAGTTCACCCTTGCTGAGAATGCATCCTCTAGGCTATGAGGCTGCAAGTCTGTCTCTTAGTAGCTCCCATGATGGTGGGGTAAGCATAGAAGGGGGAGCGTCAAGAAGGTGATTCGATTTGTGTAACTCATTTCTCTTTCACTTTCCACTGGATGACCCCTCCATACATGCCCCAAGCCTCCTCTTACTTCCCCCTAAACTAGCTCCTGATAACAGGAAAGATTGAGAGCAGGAGGAGAAGGGGGCGACAGAGGATGAGATGGTATCGTCTACTCCATGGGCACGAGTTTGAGCAAACTTCAGAGATAGTGAGGACAGGGAAGCCTGGCGTGCTGCGGTCCATGGTGCCGCAGAGTCAGATGCGAATGAGTAACTGAACAGCAACAACAAGCTAGCTCTGGGAGGTCCATATTCTGCTCATGTGGTCTTGCTGCCCCGACCCGACCCCTATCCAAATACTCAAGATACAGGTCAGGTATCCCCTCCTCCAGAGTTTGATCAGTTAAAACGATGAGCAGTGAACAAGAATTCATGTGAAAAAAAATTGTACATGAGTATTTTAGTGTCAGAGGGGGCAGTCTCTTAGGGAATCACAATTTCTCAACTTGTATTTTGCAAATGAATAAATTGAAGCTCAGAGAGGGCTAGGGATTTGCCCAAACTTCACAGCAAACCAGGAAGAGGCAATGACTATGACCAGATTTTGAAGCCAGTAGTTTCCATCCACCCCATTTACGCACTAAGGCAGGTTTAATTCACCTTCACATCCTCTGGGCCTGGCACAGAGACGATCCACATTAACACATTAAAGGCTCTGACAAGTCCTGCAGGAAACAAGTGATTTCAGTTTCTCATACTGCAGCTTTCTCTGATCTCGTGTTTGATCACTGAGTATAAGACCTCTACATGCCATGTACTCAGGCACCAGAAGATAAAACTACAGTCTTCAACTGGTCCCAAACGGGGAACAACACAAAATCTAACAAGAGTGAAACAGATAAAGAAATTCTGCCCTGCGCATACAGTGGGCTGTTATACAGCAGTGAAAGATGAATGGCCGTTAGCTCCTGGCAACAAGATGAGTGAGTCTTGCTGCACAACGTTGAAGGCAAGAAGCCAGACACAAAACAACACTGACATTATTAGCAAGAATAACAGCAATAATACTATTACTCCATTTACATAAAGTCCAGAAATAGGCAATAGGAAACCATGTTCTTCTCTGATCTAAAGAAAACCCAGGAAGTGATGATCATCAGAGTCAGGAGGAGGGGAAGGAGAGGTATGGAAGAGGGGCAAGCAGGTGTTTCTGAGATCTCGTTTTTTGTCTGGTTGTAGATGTTTGCTGGATAATTAATCACGAAATTGTGCAAAACTACATTTTCTGTGCTTTGCCGTATGTTAGTTACGTTTCACGACTGAGAGAATAAAAAAGCTTCTGCTGGCTTGGGCTCTAGGGACAGGATGGAGGCTGGGAGACCGGAGGGGAGGCTGCCACAGCCGCCCAGGTATAAGACGATGGCCACCTGGAGTGGCAGGGTGGGGGCGCGGCAGCGATGCGGACAGGGAAAAGCAGAGGGATTCCCGAGGGACTTAGCAGATAATTTGGTGACTCCCGGCGTGCTGGCCGGTGCTTTAGGCTTCTGGCTTTTAACCACACCTTCGAGGACCTCTTTACCACTGTCCTCGGTCATCAGGACAGGGAGGCCAGGTGGGGTGCCTGGTGGCGGCAGGACAGGGAGGACGTGGAGAGCATCAGAGAAGCCCACGGGGAGGCAGCCAGGGAAAGAGACGGGGCTGAGTGCAAAGAGAGCGTGGTGAAGAGAGAGGTGCTCGGCGCTGTCAGCATGGGGGCCCCAGGCCCCGAGCCCTCCAGGAGCCGTGCCTCGGGGTCCATTTATCAGCCAGCATGCACAGGTGGGGTGGCGGGCTGGCTGGATGACCCGTGCCGATGCAGCTGGAGAAGAGGGTGGAGGTCAAGGATGGGCCTCACCCGGGCCCCTAGCCCTCCCTGCTCCGTCCTTATTTTCTAGCCCCTTCTCTCCCACCCCCTGGGGTCGGCCACAGTGTTTTCTGTCTGGCCGGCCGTGCCTGGCTGTGCTCGGGAACACAGGCCCCTTCAGAGGTGGCCCCCGAGCCAGCCAAGCTGTCCGGGCCCTGACAAACTCTTGAGGGAAGCGGGCGTCGCAGCCCCAGCTGTGTAAATGTTTTTGGTTTTCCTGCTGAGGCTGGGGGTTGAGTCAGCGCCAAGACAAGCCTCGCTTGAGTTTTCTTTGGCAAGGCGTCCGGCTCAGGAATGTCAGGAGAACTTTCCAAATGGGCTGGTTTGTCGGTGGGACCTCAGGCTGAAAGCTGGCCCGGGTACACTCTGCCATCATCTAATTACTGCATCCCAATTAGAGCTGGAGAAGCGGCGGCCGCGGTGGCTCAGATGGGAGCTATTTTCTCTGTTCACCCTCCTCCTGCGGGAGGGGCTGGGGCCCTTCAGGGGGGTTTTCCTGTGAGCTCCTCGAGTGGGCATGGGTGTGAAGGTGGCTTTCACCATCCACAGGCTGGTGAGCTCTTGGGGACAGGGTTAAGGTGTGTTTGTGAAACTGGGAGAAAAGCCCATGAAATCACCGGGAGGTGTAGGTTTTCCTTCTCATTGTTGAATCCCCCTTGGTTCAAGATAACTTAGACTTTGCTTGGGATATCTTACAGAAGAGAAAACCTAGAGCGGGCCTTCTAAATGCAGAATCCTCCCGGGGCAGGTGAATTACCTAAATGAGCGAAGCTGGCTGGGAGTGAGGCAATATGGAGGGGTGGGGACTGGGGCAGACTGGCGATCTCATCTCCAGGATGGATGCTTCTCAGCTTAGGCTGACCTTGGCTCTGGGTGAATGTGATTCTGATGTGACTCAAACTTCTAAAGTTCCAAGAGAGACCAAAAAAATTCTGTATTTTATGTGAAATCCTTCAATCTTGAAATGTTGGCAACTAATTCAATTAGGGAAAAAAAAATCGAATGGAGGGCCAAACTAAACACATCTGGGAGCCGAATGGAGCCTCCAGGCCACGCATGTGTGACCTCTGACCCGTGACTGCAAGCCGAGGGCACAGATGGAAAGAGCAGCCTCATCCACAACAAGAGCAAGAACAAAAGCCTTTGGCCCCTGCTCTGGGCTCACCGGTGGTGCTGAGCCCTTTCTATGCTGAGTTTTGCTTCATTCTCATGCCCATCTGCTGGGCAGGTATCACCATGCCCATTTTACAGATGGGAAGACTCAAGGCCTCAGGAAGGAGTGCATCTCAGGCAAGGTCACACAGCTGACAAGACAAGTGGCAGAGCAAGGATTCAGTCCCAGGTCTGTCTGGCTCCCAACCCTGGGCTGAGGCTGGAGAGTTGCTGCTTTGCTGCTATGGTTGCATTCATTCATCTCTTCTGTCAGCCTTTATTGAGCTCTGACTGTGTGCCAGGCACTGTGCTCAGGGCTTTGCAAGGATTAAATGAAGGCAGAGCCTGCAGAGAGTGCCCAGGTTATTAGCTCCTATTATTACTATTATCTACCTACGTGGGGTGTGTCTTGCACAGGCTATGGGGACCTGGAGTGTGGAAGAGATTGTAAAAATACAGGTAATGTGTAGCCTCCTCTTTTTTAAAAAACACCAAAGTCTAGTTGATTTACATTATTGCATTAATTTCAGGTTACAGCCAAGTGATTTAATATATATATATATTAAAATAATATATATTATTTATACATAGAACATATATAATAAATATATACTCTTTTCATATTTTTTTCCATTATAGGTTATTACAAAATATTGAGCATAGTTTCTTGTGCTATAAAGTAAATCCTTGTTTATCCTAGGTTATATATAGTGTGTGTATCTGTTAATTCTCTACCCCTAATTTGTCCCTCACTCCTGTCTTTCCCTTTGGTAACCATAAGTTTGTTTGTTTTCTATGTCTGTGAGTCTGTTTCTGTTTTATAAATAACTTCATTTGTATTATTATTATTATTATTTTCAGATTCCATATCTAAGTGATATCAGATGATAGTTGACTTCCTCTGTCTGACTTATTTCACTTACTATGATCATCTCTAGATCCATCTGTGTTGCTGAAAATGGCATTATTTCATTCTTTTTGATTAGCCTCTTCTTCTGAACATGCCCAACCCCATGGGTCTCAGCTGAAGGCTTCCATTGACTCCTTGAATCTGGGATTGACTCATCTCTAATCTGTGGCAGGGGTATGGTAGGGACCCAGTCACTCACTGGGCATGGAAGTTGAGCTCACGGTGGCAAAGCTCTAGATGATGAGTGCTAGGAAGAGGCCGGAGAAGGCAGTGGCACCCACTCCAGTCCTCTTGCCTGGAAAATCCCATGGATAGAGGAGCCTGGTGGGCTGCAGTCCATGGGGTTGCGAAGAGTTGGACACGACTGAGCGATTTCCCTTTCACTTTTCACTTTCATGCATTGGAGGAGGAAATGGCAACCCACTCCAGTGTTCTTGCCTGTAGAATCCCAGGGACGGCGGAGCCTGGCGGGCTGCCGTCTGTGGGGTCGCAGAGTCAGACACGACTGAAGCGACCTAGCAGCAGCCGCAGGAAGAGGCCTGGCCCAGTGTGGTCCTCCGAGGGGGCAACGGAGATGTTTGTGAAGATGCCTAGTCACCTTGGGAAACTGGTAGACTTAGCCGAAGCCAGCCAGCCAGCCCTGCAGATCTGAGGAGGAAAGTCGGGAAGTAGAGGTGGCACCAGCTGAGCCTCTGGGTCTTTCTCTGTGGGGTCAGGGGAGTCTGGATAAAGGCCCCCAGAGCAACCTGACATTTATAATTTGCAGAGTCAAATTCTGCATCCAACTCCCCCCTGCTCTCAAGCCTTCACTGGCTCCCCGCAGCCTCCTGCGTTGCCCACAGGGAGCCCGGAGAAGGGTGCGGATGCGTGGGTGCGCTCGAGCCGGGCAGTCTCGGGCCGGGCCCGTTCTTTGCCTGCCCACAGCTTCAGCTCCACGGAGGGAAGGCAGCTTGGGTGGGGTAAGGTGGAGGAGTCGAGAACTTGGCCTTCTGGTACAATTACAGGGGGATCCCGGAGTTGAGGATGCCCAGTAGAGAGGCAGGGCTGACCCAAGCGCTGACTTCTTCTTTTTGTTGTTTTAATTTTTAAATTCTTGGTCGCGCCGGGTCTTCATGGTGGCGCATGGGCTTTCTCCAGTCACGGCAAGCAGGGGCCGCTTCTCTCTGTGCGAGTGGTCTTCTCCTTGCAGGGGCTCCTCTTAATGTGGCCGCGGCTTTCGTTGCCCCAGGGCATGCGGGATCTTCTGAGACCAGGGACTGAACCAGTGTCTCCTGCTGTGGCAGGCGGATTCTTAACCACTGGGCCACCAGGGAAGCCCCAGGTCCTGGGTTTTATTTTTGGTCCTATTTCGTGATGAGGATTCCTGCTGGACGCATATACCTTCCTCAGCTTGGGCTGCCTTGACAGCAATACTGCAGACTGGGGGCCTTATAAAAAAAGACATTCCCTTCTCACAGTTCTGGAGCTGAGAAGCCCAAGATCAGGGTGTTGGCATGGTCAGGTTCTGGGGAGAGCCTTCTTCCAGGTTACAGACTACCCACATTTTGCTGTATCCTCACAGAGCTGGGAGGAAGGGCTTTTACATTAATAAAGACTAATCCCATCATGAGAACTGCACCCTCACGAACTCATTGAATCCTAATTACATTCCAGAGGCACCACCTCCACCTCCTAATACCATCCCAGGGAGGGTAGGGTTTCATTACACAAATTTGGGAGGGTACAAACATTTAGTCCATCACAGAGAATGACATCCCTCAGACTAAGGCATAAACACCCATCTCCACAAAGACACCTGCAATAACTGATGTTTACTGTTTATTATATGATATGAGCACAGTGGAACTTCACTGGATCCTTCCACTTGCCTGATCATACCCATTCTACAGACGGGGAAACTGAGGCTCAGAGTGACATCATGTAGCAGAGGAGTGCTGAAGCTGTATCTTGAACCTAAGTCTGTTTGCATCCGGACCCTGCTTTCCAAGCACATCCTGTTTACCCACCATCCTTGACAAAACAAATAGTATCACCATGCCCATTTCACAGTGGGAAAGGAGGCCCATCCGCAGGCCCACAGCGGTGCAGAGTGAACCCAGGACTCAGGTCCTCTTCCTAGCATCACTATTCCACCACCTCAACCCTCCGCCATGGCCGGTTCAACCAATGGTTCCCATCCACCCACTGGATGAGGTTAAAGGCTGATCAGACCTGAGCTCTCCATCCAGCAGGGTCTCTAGGGGCTCCCTGACGCCCCTTCCCCCAGGCCAAGGGTGTGCAGGATAGACTTGCAACCTCTCCCCAGGGGCTGTTCCAGAGCCCAGAGCCCAGCCAGCCTCCAGAGGTGAGTGATTTGGAATCAGAACACATGGCTCTTGCTGGTATGTAATGAGCAGGGAGTGAGTTGGTAGATATGCTAATTTCATTATTCATGTACATAATTACAATCTAGAAGTTGGCAGCTTTCTAGGTAATGACAGGAGGGAAGGCGAAATTTACCTAACTTTTGTAATATATGTGTGGTATTACTTAACTCTTAAATTCAGATCAGGGACTTAATTCATTGCCCATGGAGGTGAGGCACTGATGTGGAACTTCACTGTGTCTCTCCACCCCATAATCCTCCCTTCCTTCAACAAATATCCACTGTACACTAGGTCTTTTGCCAGTTTGAGGGTTGCTATGGTGATGGAAGCCCAGTCCCTGCCCTTGGCAGCTCATGGTCCAGGACACGGATGAGTGGAACAAGAAATTGACAATGTGGTGCGAGTGGGGCAAGATGCTGGAAGAGTCAGAGAGGGCTTCCTGGAGGAGGAGGCATCAGTGCTGGTCTTGAATGGTGATGAGTAAGAGTTGTCCATGCTCAGAGAAGAGGAAAGACATCTGAGATGGGTGGTGGGTGGTGGGGAACAACTTGAGGCAAGGCCAGAAGGTGAAGACAGTGCATCATTTTCAAGGATGATTGGCTGGAAAAATGGGAGGGAGGGCGGGAGTGTGGTTCTGAGACTATAGGCCTCTCCAGATTCAAATCTTAAAAGCAGCCATGCTCGGCCGCACTGGGAATAACAGCCTGCTGGAGGCTGGTGTGTCTGGAGGCCACCACCTCCCCCTGCACTGATAAGGCCTGGGAAAGGGCCAGGGGTGGAGGGCTCTCTGAGGCCCGTTCGGGGCCTGCTGGCCACCCTCGACAGGGCCCCCAGCTGTGGGGAGCAGGACTTGGGGCTGGAAGAGGCCCGAGATGGGCGAGTCTGGGCCCGGCCCTCTGAACTCTGTCCCGGCGAGGGGCCCGGCCATCAGCAGCCGTGAACAAAGCCAGCTTTGGGCTTTCCCCCAGCTGCATGTGGGCCTTGCACAGGGGCCTGGTCCTGATGGGGGTGTGAAATTTTTGATTAGGGCCAGTTGCGGCCCGCCCCCTCCCCTGCGTGGCTCTTCCTGCCCCCTCCCCATGCTGG
>SJYC01150195.1:0-24872 GCA_006408675.1 Madoqua kirkii
CATGGTTTCCTTATGTTTAATGGCAAAATAACTGTCTCTTATACACATCTAGATGTGTATAAGAGACAGGTGTATATGTGTGTGTGTGTGTGTGTGTGTGTGCGCGCGTGCGCGCACACACGCTCATGCATGTGTATGTGCATGCCTGTGTATGCCTGTGTGCACACCTGTGCCTGTGTTCATGTGCATATGTGTGCACATGCACGTGTGCGCACACATGTGTGCATGCATGCATGCGCGTGCATGCCTGTGTATACACGTGTACATGTGTGCGCGTGAGCACATGTGTACATGCGTGTAAGTGTGTATGCATGTGCACGCATGTGCGCATGTGTATGTTGATGTGCACATGTATGTGTGCATACACATGCACACACGTGTTCCTGTGCATGTGTGCATGCACACGTGTGTCTCTCTGTGTGTTCATGTGCATGTGTGTGCATGCATGTGTGTCTCTGTGTGTGTTCGTGTGCATGTGTGTGCACACACGTGTGATGTCTCTATGTGTGTGTTCATGCACTCGTGTGTGTGTGTGTGCGCGTGTGCGCATGTGCTCAGTCATGTCTGACTCTTTGTGACCCCATGAACCATAGCCCACCGGGCTCCTCTGTGCCTGGGAGTGACCAGGGTAGAATACTGGAGTGGGTTGCCATTTTCTCCTCCAAGTGATCTTCCCAACCCAGGGATCCAACCCACATCCCTCGCATCTCAGGCTTTGGCAGGCAGATTCTTTACCACTAGCGCCACCTGGGTACATAATAGGTGTTCACTAAAAGGCTGTTTTTTTCCTTTCTTCTCAGACTAGCTGTGTGATTTTGGCAAACTGCCTGTCCCTCTCTGGGATTTGGTTTCCTTGTCTGAAATGAGGGCAGCACAGAACACCCTTTGAGACCTGGTTTTGCCTCCTCTGAGGTCTTTTGGGCAGTCTCCACTAGACTGGGCTTCCTGGGGTGGCTGCCAGCTGGCGGTGACTTTGTGTGTTCATGTGCATGTGTGTGCATGCATGTGTGTCTCTGTGTGTGTTCGTGTGCATGTGTGTGCACACACGTGTGATGTCTCTATGTGTGTGTTCATGCACTCGTGTGTGTGTGTGTGCGCGTGTGCGCATGTGCTCAGTCATGTCTGACTCTTTGTGACCCCATGAACCATAGCCCACCGGGCTCCTCTGTGCCTGGGAGTGACCAGGGTAGAATACTGGAGTGGGTTGCCATTTTCTCCTCCAAGTGATCTTCCCAACCCAGGGATCCAACCCACATCCCTCGCATCTCAGGCTTTGGCAGGCAGATTCTTTACCACTAGCGCCACCTGGGTACATAATAGGTGTTCACTAAAAGGCTGTTTTTTTCCTTTCTTCTCAGACTAGCTGTGTGATTTTGGCAAACTGCCTGTCCCTCTCTGGGCTTTGGTTTCCTTGTCTGAAATGAGGGCAGCACAGAACACCCTTTGAGACCTGGTTTTGCCTCCTCTGAGGTCTTTTGGGCAGTCTCCACTAGACTGGGCTTCCTGGGGTGGCTGCCAGCTGGCAGTGACTCCACAGTGCCACCCAGTGGCCACCCGGGTCACCATGGTGCAGGCTTGGGGGTTGGGGCTGAGGGCAGGGGTGGGCCTGACCTCTGAGACCTTAGCAGAGCCCCCAAGCCCATTACACAGAGGGAAAGAGATCTGCTTAAGGGCACACTGCCAGGAGTTCTGGGCTGTGGTCCTGGAGCTGCCTCAGACTTGCTGGGTGACCCTGGGTCCGTGTATTCCCCTCTCTGAGCCACGCTTTCTTCACATCAGACCACCGCGGAAGCCTTCTCCGGCAGCCACCTCCTCCATCTTCATGGCTCATCCAAGGCCACCTTACTTTGATAGTTCATGTTCTTACCAGGCGCCTGCTCTGCGCTGTGGACAGGGTAAACAACAACAATAATAGTAAGCCATCGTTATTACTGTGAGCTTATTCTAGGTCTGACTGTACACCAGGCATCTGATCTGCGCCAATGCATCTGATTAACATGAAGTAGAACTTTCTAAGCAGTTTACAGAAATGAACTCATTTACTTCTTCCAGCAAGTGAGGCTCGGGGAGGAGAACTGACCTTTGGTCATTAAATTCATTCACTCTCTTTGTTGAGAACCTGAGACGTGCTTAACCCTGGGACCCAGTGGTAGAGAACACAGATTTCACTGTGGCCCCTGTGGGTTTGAAGTTTGGTGGGGAAACGCCCAAGAAGTAAGGAAAACAGCCAAGAATACAATATTGGAAAATACTATAAGATCTAAAGGTAAAGAACAGGGAACAGTTAGAGAGAGGAGGAATCAAGGCAGGAGAATCAGGACGAGGTAGCCTGGGAAGGTGCTGTTTAAGCTGAGGTTGGAGGGAGGATTAGGACCCTGCAAAGGGTGGAGTGTGGAGGCCACAGGAGCAGTCTGTGCAAAGATCCTGTAGCAGCAACAAGCTTGTCCCATTGAGAAACTGACAGGAGGCCCTTGACCCCAGGGCCCTCTCTGTACCTCCAGCTTCCCACTGAGGTTCATATTGGGGTTCTCAGACTCTGAGAAAATCTCCAGGAGCCTTTAAAACCTAGGCCTGGGCAATCCCATGAGACTCTTGGAAGTTGGAACCAGCTCAAGTAATTATTTTAATCCTCTGTATGATTCCAACAGGCAGACTGGGGGTCATTCAGACTCCAAGGCTGGGGTCTTGCTAAACTTTCCTGACCCAGTGGCTGGGGAGAAGAGATCTTCTGGAGGACAACACTTAATCCATAATTTCCCCCGTGGTAGGCCCAGCTCTGCACCCTGGACAAATCTCTGTATAGAATCCTAGCTTATCTCACAAATGCCATGTCACCATAATGCGGATGAGTTAATCAGAAGGGCCTCCTGGAGTAAGATTTTCACTATAGGAACCTGTACAGAAGGCTTGCCTGGTGGCTCAGAAGAAGAACCCACCTGCCAATGCAGGAGACACAGGTTCTAGCCCTGGGTCAGGAAGAGCCCCTGGAGAAGGAAAGGGTGACCCCCTCCAGTGCTCTTGCCTGGACGAGGACAAGAGGAGCCTGATGGCCTACAGTCCATGGGGTCGCCAAGGGTCAGACACGACTGAGCGACTAAACAACCCAGTCAGAGTCTGGCCAGCACCTCTAAAGGGTTACCCAGATAGAGCAGCTGTAGGCAGGCCCCTCTGAGCTGTGCCTAGGACTGTCCATCCTCCTCTGGCCATTCCTGGCCCCCACGGGACTGCCTGGCTGCAGAAAGAGACTCAGGCCACCGCCGGGCTTGGGGACGGAGTGCTGGAACGGACTGGCAGTGCCTGCCCTGGGTGCAGCGTGGGGATCTGCGTAACCCCTGCTGGTTTACTCTGTCTAGCTCCATTGAGACCTAGCACGTGAGGTCACACCCCTCCCCTTTAGGGGTAAGGAGGACTCAAGCCCACTTCACTGCTGGCTGGCTGGGCAGTCTAGTGATGCATGAATGCTTAGAGCTTTGTTTTCCCATCTGTAAAGTGGGCTCACTGGTTATCTTCATTTTCTAGGGCTGCCATAAAGAACACCACACACGTGGTGGCTCACAGAACAGAAATGTGTTTTTAATGGTTCTGAAGGCTGGAAGTCCAAGATCAAGGTGCCAGCAGGGTTGCTGTCTTCTGAGGCCCCTCTCCTTGACTTGCCGATGGTTGCCTTGTCCCACTGTCGTCACAGGCTCTGTCCTCTGAGCATGTCCGTGTCCTAATCTCCTCTTCCTATAAGGACCCCAGCGTACTGGATTAGGTTCCCCACTCTCACGGCCTTCTTTTAACTCGATTGCTTCCATGATGATCATATCTGTAAATACAGTCTCCTTCTGAGCTGCTAGGGGTTAGGATTTCAACATGAAAGAAATGGGAGATTTGGGGGGAGGGGGAGGCATATTATGAATTTGTTGGTGGGCACAGTTCAGCCCGTAACAATGATGGAGCAAGACTTCCCTGGTGGTTCAGCGGCTAAGACTCCATGCTCCTAAGGCAGGGGCCCTAGGTTCGATCCCTGATTGGGGATCCCACATACCGCAGCTAAGAGTTCACATGCTGCAGATAAGATCAAAGATCGTGCATGCCACCACTAAGACTTAGTACAGCCAAATAAATAAGAATCAAGGAAATAAACACAATTTAAAAAACGATGGAGCGTTTACTTGTAGGGGAGCTGGTGGCCCGTCGAGTGCTGCCCATCCGTCTGTAGCTAATATCTCAGGAGTGATAGTGATGCATCAGGCACTCTGCTTTTTCCTTCCAGGTGTCTGCTGCTGTGTAATAGACCATTCCAAACTTCGTGGCTTAAAACAATGATATTTATTTTGTTCATGGATCTGCGAGTGGGGCAGACTTCAGCACAGAGAGCTGGTCTCTGCTTCATAGGGTGTCAGCTGAGATGGCTCAAAGCCTGAGAGTGGGGGCTTCTGAAGTCTTGCCCGCTTATACACATGTGGTTGACGTTGGATTAGGGGCCGCAGGCTGGGACCGCAGCTGGGGCCACTGGGGGAAACGCCTGCCCATGGCTGTGTCCTCTCTATGTGGGGTCTGGGCTTCCCCACAGCATGGCGGCCAGGTTCCAAGGGCAAGCGCCCACATGGCCTTCCCGGCCTCGTCTCAGAATCCACAGAGCATCTGCTGCCTTCTTTCAGGCCCGTGCAGTTGCAAAGACCTGCCCCCTTGCAGAGCGAGGGGAAATCAGTCGGCTCTTGTTGTTTGGCAAGTTCTGCAAATGTTGCTGTCGTCATTTTCGGAAAACACAATTTGCTCTAATTGCAGCTGAGGCTGGCGAGGCTCAGAGGAGGAGAGAGTCCCCAGGCCCACACTGCATAGGAAGCCCACCCTCCCATCCTCCCCAAGGGCCCCTTGGAATGTGTCCACTCCCCGCCCCCCTCATGTCCGTGTCCTAATCTCCTCTTCCTATAAGGACCCCAGCGTACTGGATTAGGTTCCCCACTCTCACGGCCTTCTTTTAACTCGATTGCTTCCATGATGATCATATCTGTAAATACAGTCTCCTTCTGAGCTGCTAGGGGTTAGGATTTCAACATGAAAGAAATGGGAGATTTGGGGGGAGGGGGAGGCATATTATGAATTTGTTGGTGGGCACAGTTCAGCCCGTAACAATGATGGAGCAAGACTTCCCTGGTGGTTCAGCGGCTAAGACTCCATGCTCCTAAGGCAGGGGCCCTAGGTTCAATCCCTGATTGGGGATCCCACATACCGCAGCTAAGAGTTCACATGCTGCAGATAAGATCAAAGATCGTGCATGCCACCACTAAGACTTAGTACAGCCAAATAAATAAGAATCAAGGAAATAAACACAATTTAAAAAACGATGGAGCGTTTACTTGTAGGGGAGCTGGTGGCCCGTCGAGTGCTGCCCATCCGTCTGTAGCTAATATCTCAGGAGTGATAGTGATGCATCAGGCACTCTGCTTTTTCCTTCCAGGTGTCTGCTGCTGTGTAATAGACCATTCCAAACTTCGTGGCTTAAAACAATGATATTTATTTTGTTCATGGATCTGCGAGTGGGGCAGACTTCAGCACAGAGAGCTGGTCTCTGCTTCATAGGGTGTCAGCTGAGATGGCTCAAAGCCTGAGAGTGGGGGCTTCTGAAGTCTTGCCCGCTTATACACATGTGGTTGACGTTGGATTAGGGGCCGCAGGCTGGGACCGCAGCTGGGGCCACTGGGGGAAACGCCTGCCCATGGCTGTGTCCTCTCTATGTGGGGTCTGGGCTTCCCCACAGCATGGCGGCCAGGTTCCAAGGGCAAGCGCCCACATGGCCTTTCCCGGCCTCGTCTCAGAATCCACAGAGCATCTGCTGCCTTCTTTCAGGCCCGTGCAGTTGCAAAGACCTGCCCCCTTGCAGAGCGAGGGGAAATCAGTCGGCTCTTGTTGTTTGGCAAGTTCTGCAAATGTTGCTGTCGTCATTTTCGGAAAACACAATTTGCTCTAATTGCAGCTGAGGCTGGCGAGGCTCAGAGGAGGAGAGAGTCCCCAGGCCCACACTGCATAGGAAGCCCACCCTCCCATCCTCCCCAAGGGCCCCTTGGAATGTGTCCACTCCCCGCCCCCCTCACCGGTGGGGGCCAGCGAGGTGGCCTTCCCTCCCCAGGCCCCACACAAAAGCCTGTGGCTGAGCCTCCATCTGGCTTGTGGGATGGATTTGTCACTGGGAGGGAAGGAAAAAAAAAAAAAGGATTTTCTGCTTATTTTTTCTCAGCTCCTTATTCACATGTTGCCCAGCAGGGAGTAATCAGGGCTCTGTGGTCCTCCTGGCTTGCTTAATTCATCCAAGACCCTCCCTCTCCTCTGTTCCTCCCTGAGTTTCTCCCTTCAGGGTTTTGTTTTGCTCGCTCTCTTTCCAGGTCTCTCCCTCTTTCTCCCTGTCTCTCCCTCCTCCACCTCCTCCAGTATGTGCACCCCATTGACCTCCCACATTTCATTTCTGCCCCCTTGAAGGGCTTACCCTCCAGGAAGACAGGTTGCTTAGTGCCGGGTACGTTTGCTCAGGATTCCTGCCCTGCCCCAGCTTTCAGCCCACCATCCTGCCTCCCAGAAGGAAGCCAGGAAGGAATGTGCCAGCTGCCTTGCCTAGCCTCTTTTATTAAAAATAAATAAATAAATAAGGTGAAATTCACGTGGCATTGAACTAATTGTTTTCAAGTGAACACTTTGCTGGCTTTGTGTCGTTCACCGTGTGGTGCAACCACCTCATCTACCTAGTTCCAGAACACTCGCGTCGCTCCAGAATCATCCATCAACAGTCCACTCTCTGGGGGTTCCTTGGGGGTCCAGGGGGTTAGGACTCTGCACTTTGGTGGCTGTGGCCCTGATTCAACCCCTGGTCAGGGAACTGAGATCTCCCAAGCCAAGTGAAGAGGCTAAAAAACAACAACAACCCGGCAGCAGTTGACTCTCATCCCACCCCTGCCCGGGCATCTGCTAACCTACTTTCTGCTTCTTTAGATTTCCTTATTTAGCACATTTCATATGAATGGGATGGTACAGACGATGCCCTTTTGTGTCTGGTTTCTTCCACTTAGTCTGCTGTTTTCCAGATTCATCTACATCACAGCCTGTGTTAGTACTTCGTTCTTGTTTTCGGCTGCATAGCATTCCACTGTGTGGCTAGACCATACTGTACTTTCCTATTTAGCCACTGATGGACATTTATTTCTACCTTTTGGTGTCAGACTTTATTTTGGGGGGCTTCAAAATCACTGCAGATGGTGACTGCAGCCATGAAATTAAAAGACGCTGACTCCTTGGAAGAAAAGTTGTGACCAACCTAGATAGCATATTCAAAAGCAGAGACATTACTTTGCCAACAAAGGTCCATCTAGTCAAGACGATGGTTTTTCCTGTGGTCATGTATGGATGTGATAGTTGGACTGTGAAGAAAGCTGAGCGCTAAAGAATTGATGCTTTTGAACTGTGGTGTTGGAGGACTCTTGAGAGTCCCTTGGATTGCAAGGAGATCCAACCAGTCCATTCTGAAGGAGATCAGCCCTGGGATTTCTTTGGAAGGAATGATGCCGAATCTGAAACTCCAGTACTTTGGCCACATCATGTGAAGAGTTGACTCATCGGAAAAGACTGTGATGCTGGGAGGGACTGGAGGCAGGAGGAGAAGGGAACGACAGAGGATGAGATGGCTGGATGGCATCACGGACTCGATGGACGTGAGTCTGAGTGAACTCCGAGAGATGGTGATGGACAGGGAGGCCTGGTGTGCTGCAGTTCATGGGATCACAAAGAGTTGGACACGACTGAGCAACTCAACTGAACTGAACTGACCTTTTGATGATTGTGAATAATCCCACTATGGACATGGGTGTGCAAGGATTGTTTGAACATTTATTTTCAAATGTTTTGGTTCTACATCTAGGAGTGGAATTGCTGGGTCGTGTGGCAATTCCACGTTGAACTTTTTGAAGACCTGTTACACTGCCTTATCATCTTACTGCCCAGCCCATAATGACGTCTTTAGAGGAACTGTGTTGGCAACCTGAAGCCTGTCCACCGTCACTGTCCTATCCATTTCTATCTGAGAGTTGGCAGGGAAACCTTAAGTCAGGGACGAGCTATCCAGCAATGAGATCCTAGAAGGGCTGTGGCAGGAGAGAACCGTGTGGCTAGTGGACAAGGCTAGAAGGTCAGGGTCATGGATTCACTGATTCATTTATCCATCCATTCACTAATTCACTGGTATCATTAATTCATGGGTAAAACATTTACCTAGAACCCAGCATACTCCAGGCCCTGTGCTGAACACTGGGGAGAGATGAATAAAATAGATTATATGCTATCAAGGGGATTACAGTCTGGGGGTCGGCAAAACAGTCACACAAATAAGCAGTTAGGAAAGAGTATAATTTTGTCCCACATGGAGGCTGTTTAAGGTACTGAGGAAGCAGCTGCCTGGGAGGACCAGAGAGGGCTCAACAAATGGGCAGCTCTCTAAACTGGCTATTGAAGGAGGAGTAGGAGTTCACCCTGAGGCAGGAAGGGGCACTCCAGGTCTAGGGAACAGCATGGGTGAAATTGTAGAATCCATAGTTATGGTGAATCTTAGGTATGGCTGGGGCACAAGGTAAATCTGGTGGAAATAATACCGTAATGATTGGTATGCTGTGATAAAATAATCAAAGCCTGTTAACACCATACTAAGGAGTCTGAGTTCTAATCTGAGGGTGGTGGGGCACCCTAAAAATATTTAAACTCGAAGGATTATAGGCAGTAACGTAGCTTTCATTTTCCCATCTGTAAAATGGAAGCGTTTTAGTAGCTTGAACCTGTCAGGATAAACTGGGCTATGCTGCAGTAACAAATACACCCCAAATCACAAATCACAATGGAATGAAACAATTTTTTTTTTTTATGGCTCACACTATATGTCCATTGCAGGTTGGCTGGGGGGTCTGATACACATTTCCATTATCTGTAGCTTAGAATGTTGGTGGGTGGAGCAGTCACTTTCCAGAGCATGGCCAACCACAGAGGCAGAAGGAAAAAAGAGGGGAGAACCTCAGTCCCAAAGTGGCCATGCAAGAGAGATGTGACGCTGGACACTGAAGGCAGGCCCAGGACGCAGCTGCCTCCAAGTGGGCAAGGAAGCATAGTCCTCCCACGGCCTCAGAGGAGAACAAGACGTATGAGGTGGGCAGTGTGAGTGACCACCACACAGAGCCTCTCCAAGCTCCTTCTATATTTGCGCAAACAAATTTTGCTCAGGAATGTTCCCTGCTCCATTGGTAGCAATGGCTTAGAGCTGGAAGCAACCAAGGTAAAGAATCTGCCTGCCAGTGCAGGAGATGCAAGAGACAAGGGTTTGATCCCTGGGCGGGGAAGATCCCCTGGAGTACGAACTGGCAACCCACTCCAGTATTCTTGCCTGGAGAACCCCATGGAGACAGGAGCCTGGCGGGCTACCGTCCATGCGGTCGCAGAGTCGACGTGACTGAACATGCATGCACCCGGAGACAGAAACTGCAGAATTTGATTCTTTTTAAAAAGAAAATAGGTTGTTTCCGTTTTCTGATCTTCCTCTCCCACCCGCTCCACGGAGGAGACTTGGAGTCACATTTTTCTGAAGATGCACAAAGAGCAGTAAATAAGTGTTGCTTCTGAAAAATCAGGGGGAAAAACTGCCACGTCAGTTCTACAAGAAAAAGAATTCCGTAAAACAAACGAGGGTTTCTGCGAGCCGTCCCTCGTGCTGAGGGGATATTCGTCTTGGAAGGCGCTCGACAAGGCCTCCCTCGCTGCCTCCCGGAACGAGCCTGCCAGGGGAGATGGATCGCTCCTGAGATCCCCCCGCACCTCGCACTACATGGGGGTTCAATTAGCCGAATCCATTCCTACATCCCCGGACAGAAAAGCACAGGGCATCTGTGCAACCTTCCGTCAGGATCAGCGGCCCGCCCATGAGGAGGAAGCAATATATTTTTAAAAATCTTACACGCCTTTTAATTGCTTATGCGTTGATTTCTTGCCCGCCACCCCTTCCCTTGCCCACCCCATCCCCCCAACATCAGACCCTCGCTTCCCTGCAAGAATAATGTTCTTGCCGGGAAGCCGCTCAGCTTCACTGAATCATGGGAGAGGGTGTAACTAACTGTTAGGAACAGTGAGGTGGGATGAGGGGCTTCTCTCTGGGGAGATGTCAGGAGATGGGAGTTGATGGCTGGTGGTACCATGACCTCCATCCTCTCAAAGATGGAAAGACTGTATCCCAGTTACCCTGGAGCCTAGTCACTGGGTTCAGACAGTCAGAGTTCAAACCTGGACTCTGCCCAGACACAGCGGTGCAATCATGGGCTGCATAACTCTACTGCTCTGGCCTCACTTTTCTCATCTGAAGAATGGTCATGGATAATAGCAGCTACCTCAAAGGGTATTGCGAGCAGTTATGGATATAGGGATTGTCAAATAAACATTGAAATGTGCTTATTACAAAGCATGCTTGTATTTCATGGTAAGGTCACTTTGGGACTTCCCCTGTGGCTCAGTGATAAATAATCCGCCTGGCAATGCAGGAGACATAGGTTTGATCCCTGGGTTGGAAAGATCTCTTGGAGAAGGAAATGGTTGCCTGGGAAATTCCACAGACAGAGAAGCCTGGTGGGTTACAGTCGACGGGGTCACAAACAGTGAGACAAGACTTAGTGACCAAACAACAACAGAAGTCACTTTGGGCCAGTCTGGCCAGAGCTGGAAGTGAGATTCTGCTGTGATAAAATCAAGGACCCCATCTTAGAAGATTTATATTTGGAAAGACAACAACAGCTCTGTCTTTCTCCCAAGTCTGATGGATGAGCTTCTTAAAGTGGAAGTAATATTGGATGAATGACCTCAACTGTTCTTCCTGTAACTTAAACTTCAGTGGAAAAAGAGAAAATGAACATTGACTGAGGGCCTCTGTGCCAGGTACAGTGCAACTGGTATATGTATTGGGGGCTGCAAACCACCCATCTGTTTTGGCGGGATCTGTGGGCTAAAAATAATGTTTTACATTTCTAAATCATTGAAAAAATCAAAAGAAGAATACTATTCTGTGACACATGAAAATTATCTGAAATTCAAATTTCAGTGTCCAGAAATAAAGTTTTATTGGCACACAGCCACGCCCATTCGCTCACATTTTGTCTTAGGCTGCTTTGACGTTGCAGTGGCGGCGTTGAGTAGTTGCAACAGAGACCATCTGGCCTGCAAAGCTCAAAGTATTTAATATCCAGCCTTTTAGAGAAAACGTGTGCTGACCTCTGCTGTCTGTCGTGGCACTGAGGGCTCAAGGCAACTCTGTGACCATTGTTATTATTGACCCATTTTATAGGTGAATAAACTGAGACTTTGAAAAAAGCCTCTTTTCAAAGTAAGTGATTTGCTGCCAGGGTTGTAAGGAAGGTGGCTATGGAGTGACATCATGATTATACCCATTTTGCAGATGAGGAGACCAAGGCCTATACAGGATAAGGCAACTTGCTCAACGCTCTCAGTGAAATAAGGGCAGAGTGGGCACCAGAATCTTACTCTTAAGATGGGGGTTCTTTTTCTTTGCTCCTGCCTCTCTTCCATGGGACTTAAGGTGACTTTTCCAGAGTAACCACGAGGGGCTGCCACTGATGGATGGCTGGTCCTGCCTCTGGGAGCCCCTGCAAGCTGGGGCCTGAGGCAGGGTTGCTGATGGATTGGGAGGGGGCAGGGGTTCTGGGCTAGGCTCCCAGGATGGGGCATGGGGAGGGAGGAGTTGGAGCTGTGTGTTTCCTTTCCAGGTTCCTCCCTGGACCCGTTGCATCTCAGCCTATAGTTGCCACAGAGGAAGCAGGTAGTCCTGAGATGCTAGAACACGTGTTCTTGTCACCACTTGGTAAACAGCTAGTCCCTTGTATTGTAAGTTACAGTCTCCAAACACAGGCTCTAAAAAGACAGCTCTCCTGGGAGGAATCACACGATATTTTGGCCTTAAAATGCTTTTCATTTGGGGTTGTCCTCGATGCCCATGTGGAAGGACCCCTCCGTCCAACCCCCTGCACACTGAGATTGATGTGCAAAGCCAGAGAATGCAGCAAACGTGTATTTCCAAGCCTACACGTTTTAACAGAGAAGGGAATCTATTAGTGATACAGGTTCTGGTGTCAGACAGACAGGGTCTGAGTGTGGACTGTGAGCCATTGACACTCACCTCCTGAGCCTTCTCGGTTTTGTGACCTTGAACTGGTGATGGTCCCTATTTCACGCCTGGGGTAAGGAAGAACTGGGGAGCCACCTGCAAAGTGCCACACGTGGGGTTGGCGTGAGGAATGTACTCATACATGCCTTCTCTGATTATCTGTTGAGCATTTACTATACGCCCAGGGTGCCACACGCGTGCTCTCTCACCATGATCGTGTGTGTGCGTGCTAAGTGGCTTCAATCGTGTCGAACTCTTTGTGACCCCACGGACTGGGGCCCGCCAGGCTCCTCTGTCCACTGGGTTCTCCAGGCAAGAATAGTGGAGTGGGTGGCCATGCCCTCCTCTAGGGGATCTTCCCCACCCAGGGACTGAACCTGCATCTTTTGCGTCTCCTGCATTGGCAGGTGGGTTCTTTGCCACCAGAGCCACTGGGGAAGCCCCTTCATTGTGTTTATGTTGGGGCTGTTACTCTCCCTGCTCCACAGATGAGACGACCGAGTCTCTCAGGGCCTGAGCAGAAGAGCAGAACTCATGGCCCCAAACCAGGGAGGGGGTCTGTGAACTCCACCTTTCTTGCAGTCTCACCACTTGGATGGTTCCCAGAAGAGTGGGAGCCTCCTGACTCTTTCTTTCTTATATTCTCCCTTAGTTTAACAATCTGCATTTCAAAATCATGTCCCCACGTCCCAAGGCCCCCAGGTATCAGGTGTATTTCTCCAAATCCCAATACATAAATACAGTAAATCCATGCGTTTCGGGGATTTTTATGGGCCAGCCTGCCAGAGAAATGGGCTGCTTGCCTCTGAGGGCTGAGCTGACAGAGCGGGTGAGGTAATTAGCCTCTGAGTTATGGGGACCCCTTGAAGTCTGCTTATTGAGAGATCTCGGGCGCTCACCTCACCTGGGTCCAGATTTACATGGTGCTGGGTGGCCTTGTTGCACAGGCATATCCGTGGGGACACAGACGGAAGGGCAGCTGGGGACTCTCAGGGAGGAGGGACTTGGAGGTCCAGAGGGACACCTAGAATGGGGTGTGTCCGAGTCAGGGTGGCAGGGCCTCCTCGGGGAGTCATCTGGATTCTTCCAGTGGGTTCCTGTCGCACTCTCATATCTGTGATTCCGTTTCGTGCCTCTGGTTTGAGTTATCTTGTGATATCTGTTTGTTCACAGGTCTCTCTCCCCTCTTCATCTCATTCATTCATTCATTCCACAAGGAGATTAGGAGAGCCCCTCATGCATCAGGATTGGATATCACAGGTTCAGGAGGTGAGATAGCATCTCTTATTAAGCCAGGCGCTGGGCAGAGTTGGTTTGTATCATGTATACTTTTTGCAAGAAGGCAAGTGTGCTCACTCAGGGTCACCTTGCTCTGCTCGCTGCTTGAATTCTAGGCTACACGGAGTGGATCACGTATGCCCGTGTGTGTGTGCACACACGCACTCAGACACACGCCAAAACTGAAAGGCTGCCATGCACCAGGTGCCTGTTAGGTGCTCAGGACATTCGGGGTCCCTCACTGGCCACTCTCTGGCCTGGGAGGGATGACAGACCTCTTGAATCCCTCCCTTTCTCCCCTCCTCACTTAAATCTGCCCGCACCCCTGCCCCCGGCAGCTCAGGATGAGCTGCAGATAGTAAGCAGGTCTAGTCACCCCTCCGTCCTCACCCTCCAGTTCCCGCCCTCCCAGGGGAGAACCGAGACTCCTCGAATAGTCTACAAGGTTCTGCGTGACTTTCCAAAAATGCTTGTTTATTTGGCTGGCCCGGGTCTTCGTTGCAGCGCATGGAATCTTCAGTTACAACATGCAAACTCTTAGTTGCGGCCCGTGGCATCTTGTTCCCCGACCAGGGATCAAACCCAGGCCCCTGCATTGGAGCAGGGGGTCTTACCCACTGGACCACTGGGAAAACCTTGGATCCTTGTGATCTGAGTTCCTATGACCCACCCTCGCTGGCCAGCCCCAGCCATACTGGAGGGTCTCCTTCCACACCCCGGACTCAGTCTCGCCTCAGGGCCTTTGCATGCACCAAGTCAACTGCCAGGAGTGCTGGTGCCCCAGTTGAGTGCCTGCCTCCTTGCCTCCTCTCTTTTGAGTCTCTGTCCAGCTCTAATCTCTCTGCCCTTCTCTGCCCTACTGCTACTTCATCACTTCCGCCCTTGTCACTGCCTCTCATGACCGACATTTGTTTGTTCCTTGATTATCATCTGTAGCCTCCTCCCTCCCCCAGAACTTCTGCTTCATGAGGATCTTTTGTCTCTTTGTGTCCCCACTACTTTTTCAGCGCTTGGGTCAGTGGCCGAAACATGATCAATGCTCCATAAACATTTCCCTGAAGGAATGAACCTATCTTTGCACCCACAACAGCCCCTGCAGTAGCTGGCATTCAGTGGGGGCTAAACAGTTGTTCAACGAAATGTGGAGACGAGTGATACAGAAAATACGCTCTGATGGGATGAGCGTCATGAGGCGTAGATGACCAGCGAGTCGCGGGAGAGTGAGAGTGGCTTGGGGGCCCTAGGGGGTGGGGGATCTGTTGGGGGCATTATCCAAAAGCTTTGATGCTCACGTTGGCAGATGAAGGGTGAGCAGGAGTTTGTCAGACTGCTCGTGTGGCAAAAGGGTCCAGGGGAGAGAAACATCATGTCTCTTCAGAAGACCTGAGAGTGCTGAGTGTCTGTGTTTTGTAACAAGGATGGGTGGACCCAGGACTGAGACAGGGACCCAATCTTTCAGCAGCTTGAAGGTCAGGCTAGGAATTAGGATTTAGACCTAAGGGCCCCGGGGAGACCCTGCAGTGGGATGCTGGAGCATCTTTTTTATTAACATATTTTTTATTGAAGGATAATTGCTTTACAGAATTTTGCTGTTTTCTGTCAAACCTCAACATGAATCAGCCATAGGTATACATGTATCTGGTGCTTATGCAGACAGCACAGTAGGGACGGGCCAGGAAAGAGACAGGAAATGCCCAGGACAGAGACAATAAGGGCTGAACCGAGCTGGTGACACTGGGGACCAGTGGGTGGGGATGGTGGGGGGAAGCAGGCTGTACAGATGGGAGCCTTCCACGGCTGCAGAGACTGTACGTGGAGAGACTGAAATCTCATCGTTTCCAAATCCGCAGGACGCAAAGAAAGCCCGACCACCTGGCTCCAAACTCAATTAACCAGATTTTTAAAAAATTGTAATTGCAGCTCTCATCCCCCCTGCTCCTTCCTCTTCTGTTAAAAATTTTTATTATATATGCCTTTTGACAGCCAAAGACTCTCAGATGCTTGACGCGCTGTATATTAAGCAGAGTGGCAGCTGTGGTATTGCCAAGCGAAACAAAATACAAAATTTACAGCAGTAAATTCTTCTCTCTTCAGGGTGGTTAATTATCTTAATTACTTTTATTATCTTTTATCTTTTAAGATCCTAAATCGCTTATTTTCTGCCTCTCCCGCCAAAGGCGACCGCATATCTTTTATTGGTGCACGCTGAGTGAGGAGTCCGCCGCTCGTCTTTCTGCTGAAATGTAAAGGAACTTTGATTTCTACCTGACTCCTCCTTGTGATTGTAATTGTGCTAACCAGTGAAAACAAAGTTCTGTGAAATGTCGGCTGACAGCAGGAAATACACAGACAGATGCGCGTGCACGCGCGCGTGCACACACACTCGCCAAAGCTGACAAATGCCTCCCTTTTCTTTTTTTATATCTCCTCTTCTCTCCCTTGCATTCTTTGTGCGATGTGGAGAAATCCATTTCTCTCCAGCAAATCTTAACTCGGAAGAAAAGAATTACAGGCCTTGCAAACTGTCACACTTTCCCCAGGAAACGGGGAAAGGTGATTTGGTTTGAAATAAATCCGTTCACGGTTAACATTTGAAAGCAAAGGGAAAAAAGGGGGGAAAAAATCACCCGGCACCTAGACCCGGGGATATTTCAAGCTGGGGGGTTTTGCGACAGCTCAACCAGCTGAAGATGGACGGGCTATAGCCTGAGCTGGGGGAGCAGTTGGGGGGGCGTCTGAGGTCAGATGCTCAGCAAGTGACTTCATCAAGACTCGATTTTGGAAGAGATGGCTCAGAGCCACCATCCGAAGCCAGAGCCTTGGGTCTAGACGTGTCCCGGGCTTTAGAATCGCTGTCGCGGGTAGACAGGATTGCTCCCTCTATGGCTCCGTAGTAAAGAATCAACCTGCCAGTGCAGGAGACGCCGGTTCGATCCCTGGGCCGAGAAGATCCCCTGGAAAAGCAAATGACAACCCTCTCCAGTATTCTTGCCTGGGAAATCCCACCGGCCTGGTGGGTTACAGTCCATGGGGTTGCAAAAGAGTCAGACACGACGGAGCTATGAAGCATGCACGCAAGAAAGGAGCAGCTCCCGGAGAAGGCCAGCGTTGTGAGCGTTGGAGGGACGTTGCTCTGAGTTTGCCTGTGGGCACGGGATCGTGTTGCCCCAAGCAACTCTCCAGGACCGCCCAGCCACGGACCCCAGCCTGGCCTGCGGGGCAGGGCCCCTGCCAGCCCCTTTCCGACCGGCAGCTCCTCTCCCACCACCCTCCGCGTCTCCCAGGCTCACCGCTCAGTGTCTGTGGCTCTTGGTGAGGTTCCCCCACCCGCCTCACCCCCGCGCAGGAAGTCCCACATCCCACGTGCCCTTGTGGTGCCAGGCAGACGGGGACGGTCGGCCACCCCATGTCTCGAGCCTTTCCCTCTCAAGGATTCTCTGGTCCTTTCTCTGTTCCTGTCTCTGCATCTGGCTCTGTCATTCTGTCTGTCTGTCTCCTACCCCCCCCGCCCCCCTTTCTCGTATCAGCCTCTGCTCCCCTGGCATCCCTCCTTCCTTTCCTCTGGACGCCCTACCTTGTGCTCTTTGGCCAGAAAAGGGCTGCATTTGCATCTCCAGAGGGGCTGGGCAGTCAAGTCCAGAGATGGACACACGGCCAGTGGGATGAGGGGAGGCAGGGAGGACCAGCGGTCTGGGAGGCGGGAGGGGGAACCCTGCGACCTCCAGCCCCCCAGAGAGACTTCCTGGAAGCTCCCGGTTCTGCACACAGGCCTCCTTCCCCACAGACTTCTTTTCCACACTGCGCCACGGAGAGAGGAGTTGTGTGTGTGTGCCCTTGTGCACAGGTCCTGAGTGGAAGGGCCACTGGAGAGGCCTTTCCCGGGGGGTTGGGGAGCCTGACCCTCTCCTGCCAGACGCTGTGCTGTGAATATCTCCAGGCTTTGGGGGACCTGCGGCAGGACACACTGGGGACGAGGAACGCAGGATTCAGGACGGAGGGGCCAGGGCCGCCGCTGACCCCTGCACGTTCTCGGGGGTCACAGCTTGCCCCGTGTGGCTGTTGGGTGTTCTCTTTGTGGCTAGCGGGACTGAGGGTCTGAATTTTAAATTACATGAGATTTTAAGGATAGCAAAATCTAAAACCAGATGCCCTTTCAGTTATTGGAAATTGTTTAAGTGTACTTGGAATAACGTGGCCATGTAAATTTACCCTCTCAGATGAACTGGAATGTGCCGGAAATGTAAAATACCCTCTGGGTTTCAAGGACTGGGTCCCAAGAATGAGATATTATGTGAAAATTATGTGATGAAACACATAATTTTTCATGTTGGTTGTAGGTTGGAACTGTGTTTCTGATGCAGTGGGTTAAGGAGAATATTATTAAAATTAATTTCCCAGGTTTTTTTCCTTAAAAAACGGCTTCTAGAAATTTTAAATGCTTTAGTTGGGTTATGTTCCTCTGGGTCGCTCGAGGGTTTGAGGTCTGCCCCTGCCACCAAGGAAGTATTCTGTGACCTCGTTGCACTGAGACGTGAAGCCAGCTTGTCTGTGATTGCTTTTAGCCTCTGGACTGTTCTTTTTGTAGAGAAAAGGAAACACTCCACCCAGCCGAAATTCACAAATTTTAGAAAGGAAACAGTAATGAAACCTCAGACTGGAAATCGACCTTGGATATTCACTGGAAGGACTAAAGGATGCTAAAGCTGAAGCGCCAATATTTTGGCCATCCATAGTTCCAATATTTCAGCCACCTGAGGCAAAGAGCCGACTCATTGGAAAAGACTGATGCTAGGAAAGACTGAGGACAGGAGGAGAAGGGGACGACAGAGGATGAGATGGTTGGATGGCATCACCGACTTCATTGATATGAATTTGAGCAAATTCAGGGAGATAGTGAAGAACAGAGGGGCCCGGTGTGCTGCAGTCGAAAAGAGTCCGACAGGACTTAGCAACTGAAGATGGCAACAACAGAATGGAAACGTTAGTTTCAAGCCCCAACCCCCCGCTCACCCACACCCCACTCCATTCCTGCTTCTCCTTGGGGATTAGACTGCGGAGGGTGATGTCTGCTGGATTAGGAGTCATTTTATTATATTTTTGTTTGTAAATTTTTGTTTTTTTAATTAAAAAATTTGACTTTGTGTTGGAGTGTAGTTGGTTAGCGATGTTGTGTTTCCAACATGCAGCCAAGTGACTCGTGCGTATCCATGGACCTATTCCTTCTCAAGTTATTTTCCCATTTAGGTTTTTACAGAATATTGAGATTAGGGATATTCTCTAAGGGCCTACACTGGGTCCTAGTCGGTTCCCTACTTCAAATATAGCAGTGTGTACACGTCTAGACTTCGGGACCTTTAGCTTTTTCCTCTGACTGGCTGGAGGCTCTTTGTTAGGGCTGGCTGGGTGGTTCCTCGGGCTGGCAGGACTTTGCTGGGTTGGCTGTAGCTCCCTGAGGAAGCAGAAGGTGGGTGAATCTAGCTCCCAGGTAGATACGCTCGGCCATGCAGGAGGCTGACATGTAGCTCAGCCAATATTCTCCCTATGTGTCAGGCACCAGCTGGGCAGAAAGGGGCCTCTGACACTTCCCGGTGTGGGAGGGGAGACAGACACTGACCAAACGCCCGCATCGCCAAGCGCGCTTGGCTACCTCCGTTATCCTGTCTAATCATCGCTCTGCGGCCGTGGGGTGAGGCTCCTGCTCTCCCGGTTTCATAGAAGAGGAGCCTGCGGTCAGGGGGGTGGAAGACTTGCCCGCGGCGTACGCAAGCTGCAGCTGGGGCCGCAACCCAGGCTCGCGTGGCTCCAGAGTCCCGTAAACCCCTCCTCTGAGCTGCCTCCCAAGTGCTCCCAGAGGGGTCGGGGTTGCCCTCTATGACCTCGCCTTCTTCCAGTCCTGCCTCCTCGCCAAGCTGCCTCGCTTCCCTTCATAACTCGCCCCGAATCCATCATCCCCACTTTTAATCGAAACCCTCCGCAAACCAACATGTATTTTTAGTCTGCACCACCTCTTGGGATAATGAATCTCATATATTTACTTCCCACTGAGTAAAGCACTACAGCACTTTAATTTTTTCCTAAAATGCCTTGGAGTGTCCCCGTGAGAAGGAGGGGAGGGGAGGGGCCACGCTGATTAAGCTTTTCCTCCATCAGTCTCTCTGAGGGCTGGCCCAGGCATGGAGCCCTTTAGACCTGAGTCGGCATCTTCAACACCCCCTCCACCAGGGTGTGTGAGGCAGTGGGCAAGAGACTTTGCCAAGCTTGCATTGCCCCTCTGTATGTGGGGAACAAGGAGGCTGATCCTGCAGAGTGTGGGTACTGCTGAAGCGGCTGCCTGCGGTGGAGAGCAGAAGGAAGCCCCTCTGTACTGTCCACTTTTGGCATGGTGGGGTTTCTCAGACACAGGTGGGGTGAGAGGTGGCGGGTGGGAGCCCTGTTTCTAGTCCTTGAGCTGTAGAGTGCTTAGAACGCCGGCCAGTGTCCTTGTAGTGGCCCGGATACCTCGCTGTCCTTGCCCTCCCAGTGTTCCTTGCTCACTCTGCTCCAGCCCCACTCACCTCTTCCAAGCCATGCATATTCCTGCCCCAGGGCCTTTGCACCGGCTGCTCTTCCTGCCTGAGACTCTCTTCCTTGCAATAAATGCCTCGATACCTCCCTCTGTTCCTTCCAGCTGTTCTTCAAATGTCAACTTCTCCATGAAGCAACCTGGACGACTCTATTGAAAATCAAAACCCTCCCTCTGATCCTTTTATTTCCCCTACGTTTTCCTGCCTTTTTTTTCTATAGCATATGGCACCTTCTATCAAACTCTATTTGCCATCACTTCATGGCAGATAGATGGGGAAACAATGGAATCAGTGACAGACTTTATTTTCATGGGCACCAAAATCACTGCAGATGGTGACTGCAGCCATGAAATTAAAAGACGCTTACTCCCTGGAAGAAAGGCTATGACCAACCTAGACAGCATATAAAGAAGAAGAGTCATCAACTTTACCGACAAAGGTCCATCTAGTCAAAGCTATGGTTTTCCCAGTAGGCACGTGTGGATGTTAGAGTTGGACCATAAAGAGGCTGAGCACTGAAGAACTGATGCTTTCAAACTGTGGTGCTGGAGAAGACTCTTGAGAATCCCTTGGACTGCAAGGAGATCAAACCAGTTGATTCTAAAGGAAATCAACCCTGAATATTCATTGGAAGGACTGATGCTGAAGCTGGAGCTCCAATACTTTGGCCACCTGATGCAAAGAGCCAACTCCCTGGAAAAGACCCTGATGCTGGGAAAGACTGAGGGCAGGAGGAGAAGGGGACGACAGAGGATGAGGTGGTTGGGTGGCATCACTGACTCAATGGACATGAATTTGAGCAAGCTCCGGGAGTTGGTGATGGACAGGGAAGCCTAGCATGCTGCAGTCCATGGGGTCTCAAAGAGTTGGACATGACTGAGCGACTGAACAGCAACAATCACGTTCTATAACCTGCCTACTTGTGAGGTTCATTTTGTCTGCCTCTGCAAGGGCAGGAATTTTCCTCTGTGTTGCTGTCTGCTGTATCCTCAACACCCATGTTGCTGCTGGACACACATCAGGTTCTCTGAAATAGATGTGAAATGACTGCATCGTCTTTATTCTCAGCTTCCCAAGTGGTGTTTGCAGGTTGGTAAATGTTATTATGCCACGAACGCAACCGTGAGAGGGCAGTTGGAGGGAAAGTCCATGGTCAAATGCATTTCGTAATAAACTGACGTCTTAGAAGAGAGCCTTGCACTGGACAGGATGCATCAGACTCATATCCAGGTAGTCCCTGCTGGGAAAAGCCAAGCTCGATTCACCCACCCATCCTTTACACAGGTCAGGAAACTGAGGGTCTTTGTCTCTGAGTCTTGATCCAGATCTCTGACTTTCTAACAGCTCTGCTTCGTTCTCCACACCCACCCTGTCTCTCTGGTCCTGCCCACCCCATTCAAAGAGGGATTCTCAAAGATCTCACGTGGATGGCCAAAGTCTGTAGAAAAGGGAGGGTCCTCCCACAGCACATGCAGGAGCCCTGACAAATGTGGGTCACAGACCCTTGGATTCAGGTGTAGCTTCCTTTATTAATTTGTGGCCCAGATTTGGGGGGCTGTTTCATTTAAGAAAGATTTGTAAATTTTTTTAATGTACAAAACTGAAAGGACTATAGCTCACCAGGCTCCTCTGCCTGTGGAATTTTCCAGGCAAGAATACTGGAGTGGGTGGCTATTTCCTCCTCTGGGTGATCTTCCTGATCCAGGTATTGAGTCCAGGTCTCTTGCATCTCCTGCATTGGCAGGAGGGTTCTTTACGACTAGTGCCACATGAGAAGCTCTACAAAATTAAATGACCTCTGATTAATAATAATCTCACTCTGAAAATAATTTCTCTTGTGAAAATAATCATGACACTGATCTATGCTGACTAATACTTAGGCTGACTCTGAAGGCTTTACACCTTGATTTTGTTAAGTTCCCCATGATGGTCTCATAAGGCATGAATGAGCCCATTTTACAGATAAGGAGACTGAGTTTCAGAGGAGATGGTTTACCTGAACTCACAGGATTGGAGAATGGAGGAGCAGGAATCCAGCCTAGCCTAGCCTATCTTGGCCTATTCTGGAGACTGAGATTTCTACCTCTGTGTGCAAATGGGGCTAAATGATGAGAAAAACCTCTATAATTCTTAGCAGAGAAGAACAGACTATGGTAAACCCTTCCCCCTTCCCTTCAAAGCAAAACAAATTCTTTAATTTCCATTTCCAGCAATGTAACCAGAGGCTATTTTATTGTTTTACGGTTTTGTTTGGAGTCTTTGCCCTGTGCCTTTTTGTGTGTGTGTGTGTGTGCTTGACATATTTGCTATGTAATTTTGTCTTTTTTCCTATTCAATTACTATTATGTTACAATTATGTTTCCATGTTGTTCCTCATTTTTGTAAACATTTCAATGGCTGCATAATATTCTGCCTTCAGATAAGTCATAGTTCATTTTTCGTTTTCCCTTGGGCAGACATTTAGGTCAATGCCCGTTTGGGGGCTCACATGCAATGCTGCGGGGAGCACTGTTGTGTTTTGATCTCCAAGGCGACCCCTTAGGAGCTGGAGCCCAGGGCCAGGGCATGTTGTTTTGGGAAGTTTAGTTGGTTGCCTCACATACTCCAAAGACGCCCTGCCCTCGTGTTATGTCCCCACCAGGAATGCACAAGGGGCCCTTCTCACTGCATCCTGATTTTCATGGATAGGTTACCTTAGCAACAACAACAACAAATTTTTTTTTTAATTTAAGGCTTTATACGTTATTTGCTTTAATGTCTTTTCCTTTGATTCCCATTGAAGGTGGGCTTTTCGCTTGTGTTTGCCAACCAGGCCCATCTCCACTTTTGTAGACTCTTTGTAGGGAGGAGTAGCCTTAAAGTCAGAATTTGAAAAAGGATCACATGCAAGAAACGAAGATGGGGACTAGGAAGCGGGCGGCAGACCCAGAGACTGTCCCTGGAACTCTGACTTCAGTCTCCTCCTTTGATAGAAGCAGTGTATATGATGCCCTGCAGTGGGTACTGGGTCTAGGATGGGACAGGGGCTGGGAAGACAAAAATCTGGACAGGGTCCCGCACGGAGACAGCCCTTCTGTTGGACGGCTCATCCAGGCTTGTGACCCACCTGCCATCCCGAATCCAGCCCCCTCCTCAGTCCAGGAGACAGACACAACCAATAATGCTCCACTGTGCTCTGGGCTGCGATGGGTCGCTTGGGGGCTAAGGGAATACAAAGCTGGATCCTGGTCCAGACTAGGGGAGGAGGGAGTGGGGGAGAGGCAGCCAGCCCAGGAAGCACCTTCTCTCCCTGACCCTCAGCATAAACACCGACTTTTCTGCCCATCAAACACACCCATCTAGCCCTGGTAGAGCCTTCACATATGCTGTTCCCTGTGCTTGGCACACTCTTCCTCAGACCCACACAGGGTCCTGACCATGGATGTCACCACCCCCAGGAGGCTACCCTGATTGCTCCTCAGATTCTCCTTTCTGAGACCTTCTCTTCCCTTCACAGCTCTGAGCTGAGGTGAAAAAATCCATAAATCCTATATGCCTCCATGATCCTCTGGGGAGCTTTCAAAAAAAAAAGAAATACTGATGTCTAGACTCCACCCCTGACTAATTAAATAAAAACCTCCGAGGGGTAGGTGGAGACCTGGGTTTGTGCTAAAAGCTCCCTCGGGGGTTCTAATGTGCAGCCAGGGCTGGAACCAGGAGTGGAGGAGGTCACTTGCCTATCGCACATTTATTGCCTGCTCCCCCCACCCCGAGACCAGAGGCTCACAGATGCCGGGAGCTGTGAAGCAAGCCCTGGAGTCTACCGAGCTCCTTCCCTGGCATGCCCACCCTCCTTAGTTTGTTTTGAAGGAACCATCTTTCGAAGTGCCCGACACCATTACCATCCATCCACCCCGAGACCAGAGGCTCACAGATGCCGGGAGCTGTGAAGCAAGCCCTGGAGTCTACCGAGCTCCTTCCCTGGCATGCCCACCCTCCTTAGTTTGTTTTGAAGGAACCATCTTTCGAAAGTGCCCGACACCATTACCATCCAGCCACAGTGTAGTCGTGGCCCCATTTTCCAGACTAGGAACCTGAAGGCTGGAAACGGAAAGCGACGTGGCCGCAGTTCCTGGGGTGGGTTAGAGGAGACTCTCAAGTCGATGTCGGGGAGGGAGGGGACTGCAGGGAGGGACCACGCCTGTGTCACTTCAGAGACAAGACTTGAAAACCATGGAAGGGAAAAGAGCGAGCTTCACATCTATCTTTTTTGGAAAGAATAAAAAGACCGCGTGTCTTTCAGGCAATGAATGTGGAAAGAAAAAAAAAGACTAAGTCACCTCATTCTCTGCCCGCTGCCCGGCTTGTCTATATTCCTGTGGCAGCCTGGCCCGCATAAACATTCGGCACACAGCACTTGCAGACACTTTTTAATAGAATCGCTTAAAACAATTAATTACCAGAGTTTTCATTCAAGCTGCAGTGCAAAAGATACGCCGGCAATAAAAGGCATTTATCCGCGGGTTTCTCGAGGCCTGTTTGTTATTAAGATGTAAATTAAATCATCACAGATGTTCCATTTTTTAATCTAGGCCTCGGAAGATCAGGGCCAAGCGTGGCCTAAACGGGTTTATTTCATTATCTGTACATTCATTAGAAACCCACCGTCTTGGTGGATATCATTTTTCTTGGGTGCCTTCCCCCCCTCTCCTTCTTAAACAAATTATCAGGATAATTTGTTCATTTCCCTTTCTGTTTGTTCTTAGTGCTCACCAGTCCCGGGGGGCAGGGTCTCAGGGCTGCAGGGTGCTGGGAGGCTCCTAGTGGGATCCCCTGGGGGGTGGTTGCCCCCCACCCCCACCCCATACCCCACCCGG
>SJYC01150196.1:0-22078 GCA_006408675.1 Madoqua kirkii
GGAGATGCAATTTCTTCTCCAGGCGTAGAGCTGGGGGCAAATTGTCTGGAAATTCCTAGAAAACATTTCTCTCCCCTAATCATGCTGCATACCTCACAGTAGCTCAGGTGGTAAAGATTCCGCTTGCAATGCAGGAGACCCGGGTTCGATCCCTGGTCTGGAAGATCCCCTGGAGGAGGGCATGGCGATCCACTTCAGTATTCTTGCCTGGAGAATACCATGGACAGAGGAGCCTGGTGGGCTACAGTCCATGAGGTAGGACCCGACTGAGCGACTAATGCTTTTGAATTGTGCTGTGCCGTAGGTAGGGTTGAAAGCCTCAGCGCCAGCTCATAACCAGCTCAACCCTGAAGTCGGAAGGCACTGTCACCAGATTAATCACCTCCTCCACATGGCAGAGCCCTCCCTCCCCGCTGGCCGCCACCTAAAATTACCCGGCGACCTCTGCTTCTTCACCTGCTGCCCTCCACCTGGGCTGTCAGCCCACCGAGGGTCAGGGCTGAATCAGCTCGCCACTGTGTGGTCAGAGCCCACCCAGAGCAGGCCCTCAGTTAATAAGTAAATGCACTTTAAGGGCTGCTTTTAAAACACCCAGCTTGCCGCTCAACACACACAGTCTCATTTAAGCCCCCAGTAACTTCGAAAAAAGGGGGTGTTATCACCCTCATAGTAAACCATGAAGTTGCAGAGAAGGGTAGGGTTTTGCCCAAGGTCACGACTGCGAGGTAGAGGGGTTAGGATGTGAACTGAGGTCTGGCTGGTTCCAATTTTCCTGTGATTGAACTCCTTGCTGTCCTACAAGTGGGCACTGGGCATTGAGTCCCAAACTCACCAGAGTGCTTAACTCGTCTTTCTTTGGTGCCAAGCACGGTGCAAGGCACGAGGAGTGCTCGGCCAGCTCAGGAGGCCCCCAGAAGAGCACAGGCATCGTTTTGTCACCTGGAGCGTCATGCCCTCGCCAGCCAGCATGCCTGTTCTGCAGCCATTGCAGCTGACACGCAGCCATAGGGCGACTACATGGGCTGAAACTCAGGAGAGGCCACACCATCTGCAGGGCGCACTGCGAGCGGGCAAACGGGGCCCCTTCTTCAAAATGCATATGAATTTCAGGAGCGGGACAGCCGAGCCTGAAGCCAAGTGCCGGTCACTCTGCGTGACTGCAGAGGTGGCATGCTCACAGAGGTGGTCCTGCAGAGATCCCACTGGACAGCTCAGTTGCCCGTTCTGTCCACCACGTACACAAAAGCCAGATAATCCTTGGCAACCCAGTGTTTAGGCTGTCCCCACCCCACCTCCTTGACCCACCCGCCTTCCTGCCCTTCCCGTGTCTTCATCCTGGTTATGGTTGAATTAACCCACCAGAGCTTGTGTTAACAGTCATCAGCGGGAGAGAATCTCCTGATGTGTTCACAGGCTGTCACGTTCTTAGGTCTTGCATTTCTCCAACAGCCGGATGCAGTATAGCCCGTCGTGTAGTGCAGGAACCAGAGAGGGTGAGTGACTTGCTCAAGGTCACACAGCCAGCAGATAGCAATTCTGTTCTCTGTGTCCCCAGGGTCTGCTGGACTTGCTTCTTTTTAACAATAACCTTTTGCAGAAAAGTGAAAGTGTTAGTCGCTCAGGCATGCCTGACTCTTTGCGACCTCGTAGACTGCAGCCCGCCAGGCTCCTCTCTCCATGGCACTCTCCAGGCAAGAATGCTGGAGTGGGTAGCCATTCCCTTGTCCAGGGGATCTTCCCCACCCAGGGATCAAACCCAGGTCTCCTGCATTGCGGGCAGATTCTTAACCTTCTGAGTCACCAGGGAAGCACGAAGTAGAACCCTGGGCGACTTGTCGGAGGTGGGAACGGGTGTCTGAGCCTGTCCCCTCATCCCAACCCGCAGCAGTGTCAGGATTAGCAAGAATGTTCTTTTCCAGAGGTACATTCTTTGTCAAGTACAAACTGCAAGAGGTGTATGAACTTGCCAGTGCTCCCGACGATCTCCCAGAAGTCAGAAGATGTTTGCGGGGCCATTTCGACATTTCAGGCCACCCCTTGGAGTGGGGGCTACAGCAAAAAGCTGGGCTTGGGTAGCCCCTGATTTCACCCAGTGAACCTGGAGCGTAGGAGACCATCAGAGCAGGGGGGCAGCAGAGGGGGACCCCAAGAGGGGAAGGGCCCCCAGCGGGCTGCAGAGAGAAGACCATCCCTCAGAGGCACCAGCTCGGTACCCCCTCCCGTTCGACTGTGCTCTGCGTACAGCGCGGCGGCTGCCTGCTGGGAAATGATCGTTTTCTGCTTCCTGCCTGTGCATGGGCTCAAGTTTTCATCAAGTTCTGAAGAAAAAGAATGGGAAAATATCGTGGCTTTTATCCCCCCCTGCGTGCTAAAGAAATTGCCTTTTTATGAAAGTCCTTTTGCTTTCTCGAGCATTTCACGCACTTCGAGGGCTGGGGGAACCCCTTAAACATCTAGCTTCATAACCCGCAAACTAAAGAGACTTTGGGTTGGGGTCTGGGGATCGAACAGGACAAACGGGAGAAATGAGAGGGAGACACTTTTGGAAAAGAGAGTTGAAGCCACGTGTATCACTCAGCTTCCCGGGAGGCTGTTAGGAGTCAGGGCAGCCACCTTTGGCATGCAGGAAAAACCTAGTGTCCGGCTTCGTGAGCACCCAGGCCAGGGCTCCAGACCTATCGAGACAGGCTGAGTGATCTCCGGCAACTGTCTGGACCTCTCTGAGCCTGTTTTCTCATCCCTGAAACGTGATGGCCATCCCCATCACGTAGGGGTGTTATGAGGATTAAATGAGGGGCTGTTTATGAAGCCCGCGGTGTGGTGCCCGGCACGCAGCACGCTCTCCATACGGGACAATTTGCCCCCCACCCACCTCATTTCCCTTTAAGTCATTTTACGACAAAAAAATAAATCTCATGAGATTAAAATCTCTCTCTTTTTTTAACCCATCCCTCCCTCTCCCAGTTGGGTACATGTTGAATGTATAAATAGTTGGGAAAAAAGCTTGGCCACATTCCTGCATAATTGCTCCTCAGAGTTATTAAAGGTAAAACACCTGTCGGAAGACACGTAGCAGCTTCTGCTCACACTTCTCTGGGGGTCGAGGTTGACTCACGTACGGCCAGTAATCGGAGAAGCAGCGTCCGGTGTGGCCTGGCCAAAGGCCTCCACTGTCGAGCAGAGGTCATTGAAGGATTCTTACGTTTTCTCACTGCATTTTTCTTCTTTTTTTCAAAATTGAGATTCTTGCGGTGGTTTGAGTTGTAGTATGCACACAAACACACATATGCATACACACACGTATGTATATGCAATGCACACACATGCACGCTTGTGTACACAAATGTGTGTGCTTGTATGTATGCACATATACACATCTAGTTTATAACAGGTATGTAATAAAGTATATTTTAAATCTTTAAGATTTTGGTGCACATGGATATCTTTCTCACTGTTCTTAGTCAAACGGTTTAGCTTCCGCGACCCCGCAAACGTCAGGTGTTGGATGTACGGAATATGTTTTTAACATAGCAGCAAGAGTCTACTTAAAAAAATACTAGGGTTCTTCAGCAGCTAAGAAAAAAGCAGTGAGTAAAAGCAAACTAGCAAGGAGTAACAAGAAATAAAGTTAGACCACACAAGCACACATTTTCGTAAAACTCTTTGCAGAGCTTTGTCACTGTGGGTTCAGACCATTTGTGGGTACTGCTCCTGAATCATTCTTTTGGTTCGTAAATAGAGTCCCATTTGATAGATTTTTTTCAGAGTTCAGAGTAAGGGGATACTTGGTCAATGTTAAGGAAATCGTCTTAGAAAGTTTTTTCGTCTTGTTTTTTATTTAGTTTTGCCACGTGGCATGTGGATCTAGTTCCCCGACTAGGAACTGAACCCAAGCTCCTGGCAGTGGAAGCTCAAGTCTTAACCACTGGACCACCAGGGACATCCCTCATCCTGTTTTAAAAATTAATTTCATTTTTTTCCTGGCCTTCTAGAAAGTTTCAAAAAGATTTTACTTCCAATGTCAGAGATTTATTATTTGGTTAAAAACTTTTTTTTTATTTTCATAATTATTAGCCTTATGATATTCTTTTCACTGTTCTAAAGAAGTTTCTGAAATATTTTTCCTCAAAAATAATGGGGTACAAATTTTTTTATTAAGCAGGAGACAAGGAATTGAATTTCCGTTTGCCTTTTAAGGTTCTATTTAGTTGGTGTTTACGGTCCCGGTCTCTTGCACCCTGCCACACACAACGCAGTAAGAGATTCAGTAGCAAGGACTCTGTGCCAAGCATCTTTCTGTGAGGAGATCATCCGAAAGGGGACATAATATGCCTTTGGAGGCATTCGACGTTCACATAACATACATATGTTGATATAGAAATAGCATTAACTCTCTGGGAAGCTGGGAGGCTGCCTACACCATAAGCATGAAATGTCCTTTGGCTTCATTTGGGCCCATGGGATGGAGTGGGGGCACAGGCGGATGGACTGGGGTGCTGGGCCCAGCTGACCTGGGGACACTCGGGATTCTGTGCAGAGGGGAAGAGCCAGGCTCCCTCTGCTGCAGCAGCACCGCTTCCATCCTCTCTGGGGCCACTGGGGAGCTCGCAATTTGCAGCCACATTTCAAGACGTCTGAATTCCATTCTGAAAGGCAGAGAGGACAAACTCAGGGGCACCTGGACACCCCTCCCCCAGCACTGCACTACTGTTTGGGTCTCTGGTTTCCCCTGGATCTGTCTGTCACCCACAGGCAGTAACACTCATGAAAATTCCTGAACTTCCCTGGAGGTCCAGCGGTGAAGACTCCGAGCTTCCATCGCAGGGACCAAAAAAAAAAAAAAAAATAGAGGCTTGCTGGGGACTTCCTGATCATTCAGCAGTGATGACTCTGAGCTTCCAAAATGCAGGGGACGTGGGTTCCATCTTTGGTCAGGGAACTAAGATCCTACATGCTGCATGGTTCAATCAATAAATAAAAATAAATAAATTCAATGGAAAGAAAACCCGAGTGTCCCGGACTCACTCAGCGGGGCTCTGAGAACACCGCTGGCCTCTCTCCCCTTTTTCGTTCTGTTCGTCTTCCTCCCCCTTCTCTCGCCTTTCCCCCTTTCCCTCTCCTGAATCCCATCTCTGTTTCATTTCCTCTCCTTTCTCTCTTGTCTCATAACTGTTTCCTTTTCCCCTTTTCTGCCTTTCCTGCTCCACCCTCTTTCTTTCTTTGTTTCTCTGTCCCCATCCCTCCCTCGTCTCCTCTCATCTCCTCCCCCTTTCTTCCTCCCCTTTACGCCTCCCCTTTTTTCTATCTGAGAACTTCCCTGGTGGTGCAGAGGTTAAAGCGTCTGCCTGTAATGGGGGAGACCTGGGTTCGATCCCTGGGTTGGGAAGATCCCCTGGAGAAGGAAATGGAAACCCACTCCAGCACTCTTGCCTGGAGAATCCCATGGATGGAGGAGCCTGGTGGGCTGCAGTCCTTGGGTCGCAAAGAGTCGGACACGACTGAGCGACCTCACTTTTCTTCTCTCTTACCTTCCGCACCTTCTACTTCCTCGGCGTCCTTGCCCTCTGTCACTCTTGGCTGCTCCCTGTTTGCTCCTACACTCTTCTTTGCCCTGAATCCTACCCCGTCCCAGGTTCCTCTGCGTGTGTGTGTGTGTGTGTGTGTGTGTGTGTGTGTGTGTGTGTGTGGCACAGACACTCCTCCCCGCCTCCTGCCCCACCACACACACACACTTCCTGAACACTGTAGAGAACTCAGGACTCAAACATTCTGTGGCCTTGGTCTGTACTGAAGGCAGTGCCCCCATCAACCTGACAGGCCCAAACAGAAGACCCCCAAATCCAAAATGAAAAACTCACAGTGCAGCCAAGTCACCCTGATGCTGCCCGCCCTGTGTCTGACACGGGAATGAGGCACCAGGCGGCTCTTACATAGATTTTTCTCTAAGAGTGGGTCACCTCCTCTCTCGGGCCTGTCAGTATCTCAGATGGTTCTTTCCTTCTCTTTTTTCAGCCGTGCTGTGCAGTGTGCAGAATCTTAGCGCTCCCCTCAGAGAGGGAACCCGCACCCCCAGCATTAGGAGAGCGGGGTCTTACCCACTGGACCGCCAGGGAAGTCCTGAGGTGGTTATGGAGGTGCCAGGAGCCTGGGAACCAAAGGGCCTCTCCAGGCTGCCTGACAGCCCGCGTTAAGCAAGGAGACAAAGCTGGTTGGATTTTCCAGGCCTCCTGGGTGGCCGAAGGTCATGTGTTTTGTGATTTCAGAAGATGGGTGGTGGAGAAGGAAATGACAACCCACTCCAATATTGTTGCCTGGGAAGTCCCACGGACAGAGGAGCCTGGTGGGCTACAGTCCACAGGGTCACACGAGACTCGGACACGACTTAACAGCTAAACAACAAGAAGAACCTAATTTCTAACCACGTTTCTTTCCAGGGAAATTCAGGAAACACACACCTTTATAAGTCATGGGTATTCCAAACCTTCCTGAAACATGAGCGCTACATTTCACAACCTACATTCTTCTGAACACCAAGAGACTCCAAATTAAAAGAGGAAGATGGGTGGAGTGGAGGCAAATGGTAGGAGGTGGCTGACCCAGACGGGAAGGTGAGCATTTCCCGTGGGGACCATGCCAGAGGCCGGAGACCCCAGCCCCCAGGGCTGCGCTGGGGAGCAAGCTCCCGGTCCCTCCTGCCCTTCTCACGTGCAGAGCTGGCAACTCCCCTGCATCCAAGTGGGACCCCCCCTTCTCTGCCCCAGGGACCTGCCAGGTGTCAGAGAACAGGGAGGGGTGGGGAAGATGAACCGGCAAGACTGGATCTGCCATCTGGGCTCCTTGTCAATTGCCTCATTCATTCCTTCACTTATTCGATACGCATGCATTAGGTGCCTGTGGTGTACAACGCACTGGGCAGATAGTGAGTGATGACGGGGACCCATCATTCAAGTATAGCTGAGCAGACGATTTCAAGAGGGTGAGATCGAGTTTAGCAAGTAGATCTGCAAGCGGGCTCACCTATGAGCTTACAGTTTACTGAGATGCTTTTGCATAGATGATGCTTGCTCCTTAAAAATATCATTCATTTAATTTTGGCTGCACTGGGTCTCCATCGCTGTGCTTGGGCTTTTCTCTAGTTGGGCCAGCGGGGCTACTGTCTGGTGGACCACAGGCTCTAGGCGAGCAAGCTTGGTAGTTGTGGGGCACGGGCTTAGTTGCTTCCTGGAATGTGGGATCTTCCTGGACCAGGGATCGAACCTGTGTCCCCTGCATCAGCAGGCGGGTTCTTAACTACCGGACCACCAGGGAAGTCCGCCATATATAATCTTAACGTTAGTTCTAGCATAACCTGCATGAGTGAAAGTCATTCAGTCGTGTCCGACTCTTTTCGAACCCATGGGCCATACAGTCCATGGAATTCTCCAGGCCAGAATACTGGATTCGGTAGCCTTTCCCTTCTCCAGGGCATCTTCCCAACCAAGGGACTGAACACAGATCTCCTGCACTGTAGGGGGATTCTTTACCAGCTGAGCCACTAGGGAGCCCAAGAATACTGGAGTGGCTAGCCTATCCCTTGGAGAAGGCAATGGCAACCCACTCCAGTGTTCTTGCCTGGAGAATCCCAGGGATGGTGGAGCTTGGTGGTCTGCTGTCTATGGGGTCTCACAGAGTCGGACACAACTGAAGTGACTTAGCAGCAGCAGCAGCAGCAGCAGCAGTAATACTGGAGTGGCTAGCCTATCCCTTGGAGAAGGCAATGGCAACCCACTCCAGTGTTCTTGCCTGGAGAATCCCAGGGATGGTGGAGCTTGGTGGTCTGCTGTCTATGGGGTCTCACAGAGTCGGACACAACTGAAGTGACTTAGCAGCAGCAGCAGCAGCAGCAGCAGAAGAAGAAGAAGCCTATCCCTTCTCCAGGGGATTTTCCAGACCCAGGAATTGATCCAGGGTCTCCTACATTGCAAGCGGATTCTTTACCAACTGAGCTATACTAACCTGCATAGTAGGTACAATTATCTAGACACCTGTTGGGTCCACAGACCTTTCAAGAGAAGGGGGTGGGGGGAGCTCACCTTCTTGCAGGTGCCCTGTTCTGCCGTAGCCTGGGGAGGAGCTGGAGGCATCCGGGCCCTCCTGCTTCTTTTAGATGCTAAACCCTGGAGCTAGCAGGCTTGGTACAACTTTCTCGGTTTGTAAAAACCTGTGTCAGCCAAGAAGTCACAACAAGAGAAGGATAAAAGGCCAAGCGGATTGCTTTATTATCGGAGCTAAAAGGCCCAGTCGGTCAGAGAACCTTGTTACCTATCAGCTAATTAGCCATCCTGGAAGCCTTCTTCATCCAGGGACTCGGAGAGAACTCCCCCTCAGTAGCAGGAAAGTAGCTGGCTTTCCAGCCAGCAAGCAAATTGCCGGATCAGAGGCCACACATCTGCTGGGGTAGACCTGCCAGTCAGGGGTTTGAGCACAGACGCATGGTCCCAGGCGATTTGGTTGGCTGGGTCAGTTGGGATTGAATGGGTACCCTGGGCCAAGCAGTCAAAAGGATCGGCAGCCAGGATACAGGGGAGGATCGGGTCTTTTAAGAGGGTGTCGCCTTTTCTCATAGCCCTCCCTGGCTCCTCAAGTCCAGCTGAAGCATCAACAGCCGCACTCTCTCAGAGTGAATGTGCTTTCCCAGGGTGTTTTGCTAAAATTCAGATTCTGATGCGGTAGGTCTGGATGAAGCCACAATTCTGATTTTCAGCAAGCTTCCAAGTGACAAGGGTGCTGCTCGCTCATGGAACATACCTTAAGAGGCAGGGCTTCGAGGCTCCCATGCACAGACTGGGAAAGTGGGTCAAAATGGGCTCCGTGCCTGACCATCCTTCAGTCTCGGCTCGGAAGCCCCTGTTCCCGGCATCCTGGGCTGCTGGGTGGCCCTGAGGTGCTCTCATGACCTCCCTGAAGCCCATCCCGGTGGAGACCACGAAGTGTTGTAGATATTTACTTATTTGTCATGACTGGGCTCCTCGGGAGGGCCACCGGGGTCTATACATCATCACCCTGTGGTCTAGCATCCCTCAGAAGTGGCACCAAGTTTCAGCTGGACTGCACACCCTGCTCTGCCACTGTATATCCATGCAGGCCTTCAGCATTCCCAGCCTCCCTTTCCTCGTTAGCCAAACGGGCACAGGAAAGGGCAACTTGCATCACCCACGCACCAGCTAGGGGGTGCAAAGGAGGTCAGGCTGCCCTTTCTCCTTTTTGCTGCCTTTGGTATGAGGTTCACTTTATAGAAAGTAAAAGGTACACATTGCTGGATACAAATTTCTATATTGCTGGAGAAGACTCTTGAGAGTCCCTTGGATAGCAAGATCAAAGCAGTCCATCCTAAAGGAAGTCAGCCCTGAATGTTCATTGGAAGGACTGATGCTGAAGCTGAAACTCCAATACTGTGGCCACCTGGTGTGAAGAGCCACCTCATTGGCAAAGACTGTGATGCTCGAAAAGACTGAAGGCAGGAGAAGAAGGGGACAACAGAGGATGAGATGGTTGGATGGACCTCCGGCTCGATGGACATGAGTTTGAGCAAGCTCTGGAAGTTGGTGGAGGACAGGGAAGCCTGGCGTGCTGCAGTCCCTGGGGTCTCAAAGAGTCGGACATGACTTGGTGACTGAATAACGCCTGTCTTCTTCATCTTGGGCTGTGATAACAAAACACCCCAAAGAGGGTGGCTTAAACAACGGATCTGTAGGCTGGAAAATTCAAGATGCAAGTGGGGCTGACTCTGTCCCTGGTGGCGACTCTCGGCTTGCAGAAGGCCACTCTCTCACATGACCTTTCCTTGGTGCTGTGTTAAAAAACAAAATTTAATTGTGGCGATTTGAAGACCTAATTGGCCTTATTAAGTGATTCCCAAATGGGACAGCATCTCATATGACAAACAGGGAGACGCTCTGTAGGGTTACACATCATGGAGGGCTATTTTAGGAAAGAGCGCAGGATGCAGAAGGAGGGTGTCAGCCAGGAAAAAAGTGTAAGTTCACTGAAGGAACGTAAAAATTCAAGTAACTCTTAACTTATTCTTTCAAAAGAGATAAGAGAAGCCTCTACAAGTCAGTAAGATAAGCGAAATCTGCTGACACCTTGACCTTGGACTTCCAGGTTCCAGACTGAGGGAAAATTATTTCCCGTTGTCTCAGCCCTGCAGTCCATGGTGCTCTGTTACGACAGCCCAGGGTGAGTGATAGGGATGCCCAGGAGGCTGCAGCCCTGCCTCAGAGACGCTGCTGCTAACTAGCAGGTAGGAGCGCCAGCCTGGGGTCCGGGGTGTCTTCTCCCATCACTTTGAGCCCAGAACACCAGCCTTGGCTCTCTGAGCATCAGAAGATCTGGCTGCCCTGAAGGAGAGAGCTAAAAGGAGCAGACTTAGCTAGAGACTCACTTGGAGGCATCTCACTGCCTCCTTCAGCCTTCAGCGCCGGCAAGTTCAAATTCCACATCACCTCCCAGGGCCCACGTCTGTGCAATTCACAGGCCCACGATGGCATCTCATGAATATTCACTGAGCTGCTCAGATATGCAGCAAGGAGAGCAAATAATAAAGAGGAGAGAGAAAGAGACAGAGAGCGAGGGAGGGGGAAAGACAGAGGAGAACCCATCTTCCCCTTTGCGTCTCATAGACAGGATAGAGTGCAGGATGCCGGTACAGGGGAGTCTGGCTTGAGAGCCTGAGCTTTTCCAGGGGGATCAAGGGAACAGCTTCCTGGATAATGAGATTGACTCTGAAAATGAAAGTGCCAGCGCCTGTGCTGCGGTTCAGATTCCCCTGCTGTGCGTTTATTCCCAAGGCTCTAACATTAAGACATCGTACATACAAGCTGGGAGCATTCAATTAGGTTTTCTGTTATTAATCAGTCAATTAAGCCGCAATCTCGGGGATATACATTTTCACTCTTAAAGAGGTGAGAAGCATGCCGGGGCCCCCAGGCTGGTCTGGAATGCCAGGCTGGTCTGGAGGGAGAGGTCAGGGCCCTGAGGATGCCAAGAGGGGAGAGGAGATGGGATGAGGTGGCAAGGGTGAGGCCTCCAGGGAGTGTGGGTCTTTCGGTTCAGGAGGCCTCTGGGAGTACAGCAGTTGGAAGTTCTCTTGTGGAAGAAATGACACCGGGTGGCCACTCAGGAGGATCACGGGCTGTAGAGTCCGGCCGACTTTGGAATTAGGTCAAAGACAGCTTTGCTATTCTGAGCCTCAGTTTCCCCGTCTGTAAAACTGGGACGTCTAATCCTGGTTCTGGATTTCTCCCTCTTCCATGCAATCTAAGTCCAAATGGCTAAAGGGTATGGAAAGTTTCCGTCAGCTATGACATGCTAGATGGCACACAAAGAGACAGAAGTGGCTGCAACAGACAACAGAAGGACATTTATGTATAAACGGAACGGGGACAGCGAGCGCGCCCTGAATGTGAAAGATGCTTATGTAGACCGAGGGGCAAATAAACACCTGTGCTTCAGCTTTTAATTTCTTTGGATGGTTCCAAACAGACACAGGGAAGAGCATATCCTTATCTTGGATAATATCTGCGAGCGTGTTCTAAGAGACGGTCCCTAAGATTCACAGCACCCCCAAAATGGGATCAGACTGCAATGACTGGACAGGATTAAGGGAGGAAGAGGGGAGAAAAAGAGGGTCCCCAAATCTTTGCATTATGGACTCAAATTTTACTGGTATTTAAAATGAGTGTCAACCAGGAGAAAGCTGTCAATCTGTTGATGACAAGGAGCCTTTAAAGGAAACAGATAAGCACAGCTAATAATTAGTACATAAATCAATTGCAAGCCAGCATTTGGATTTGTGATTAGCATACAAGTAATTTGTTGTTTGACATTTTTGAGATTAAGTGTTGGTGTAATTAGCACATAAATCATTTGCACATGGATGTTCCTGAAGTGTCTAGTGTGTAATTACATATAAATCATTTGTACTTGGGGGTTTCTAAGGTGTTTGGTGTGTCAAGGGCACATAAATCTTTTGTACATTAGTGTTTTTAAAGTGTTTGTTGTGTAATTAGCACATGGCTTGTTTGCAAATATGTGCTTCAAATTACTTGCTGTGTAATCAGCATAAAAACCATTGATGCATAGAATTTTCTCAATCATTTACTGGACACTGAGCTTGTATTTAATTTGTAGATGAGAACATCTAAAATGTCTCTTGTAATTAGCACATATACCAGTTGTATATGGGTATGTTTAAGTTGCTTGGTTTGTGATTAGCACATAGATCTTTTTGTGAATGAGCTCTTTTAAGTGATTTAGAATTTGCATAGGAATCATTTATCAATGGGCCTTTGTAGGGTACTTGATTTATAATTAACATATAGGCAATTTGTAGAGGAGTCTTTAACAACTACTTGGAAAAGTTATTCCTTTCTTAAGGTGAAGGTGAAGTCACTCAGTCATGTCTGACTCTTCGTGACCCCGTGGACTATAACCTACTAGGCTTCTCTGTCCACGGGATTCTCCAGGCAAGAATACTGGAGTGGATTGCCATTTCCTTCTCCAAGGGATCTTCTCAACCCAGGTATCGAACCCGGGTCTCCTGCATTGGAGGCAGATGCTTTAACCTCTGAGCCACCAGGGAAGCCCAATACTTTTTTATCCTGCTTAAATTTGCTTAGCCAGCTTAATTGCACTATGGAAAGAAAGAATTTATCAGTTGCTGAAGCTTTATGCCTTCTCACTCACGGAAAGTTCAGAACACACATCTGTAACCTCAAAATGTTTCATGAGAGTCTGCTGTTAGTTTGTATGAGACTGAAAGATAGGTGCTTCTTTAGAGATTCAGGTAAAACCTCAAAAGTCTCTTTCATTGAGATGAAAGTATCTCTTGTGTTCTAGGAGATCAGAAAGCACTTTGTTCTGGACCTAATAAAAGGAATCTGGCAAAACATAATCATGAGAAACAACAATCTATGAATAAACACAAAATTTAGCCAAATGAGAAGCCCAACTATTCCCCAAACAATTATGAAGAAAACAGGTCAGGGAGTTAAAAGTTTGAGGACTTAGTAGATGCTAGAAATCACCCTAATTGCTACATTAGGGGAGGAATTTCTAGTTAAAATGGTCATCTAATCAGCAATCATCTTTTGATTAATGCTGGAACATTTCAATTCCAGCATTAATCAAAGATGCAATGGAAAGAAACATCTTGAGAAAGTATTTAACAAGCAGTATCACATATACACATATGCAACAGTACATGTGCTAATTACAAAAGATATTATAGATAAATTAACAAAAAGGGGACCATGAAATCTGACTTTGCATTCTGAAGGTGCATTAAAGAATCCTAAAAGAATCTAGACAGAAAAAAAATGAAATATTAAAAAGAATCATTTTATCTTTGAAAGACCATGATTTACCCTCCACAATACTAAATTCTCCCTGAAAGGAATATTAAAAGTACAAAAGCTGTGGCCCAAGAATTTTATACCCAGCTCAACTGCTTTTAACATATGCAAACAGCAGAAAGAAACATATGCTGAAGGGTTTGGAAAATAACATATTCTCATGTACCCTTCTGGAAAAAGAAATAATTGAAGAAGCAGTCGGCCAATGAGAAGATGAATCAAAATCTAGGACTCAAGAATGTCTATGTGGTGGTGAGAGAGGATGTGCACATAACCTACCTTTTGGTTTGGACGCAGCAAGAGATTCTATCTGAATAATGTAGTGAATAGTAAGGCTTGGAGGTTGGTCCTAAGAAGGGAAAGGAGAAGACATACAACTGAGTTGAACTGAACTTACCTTCCTTCCTCTCCAGCCTCAATTTCCCCATCTATCAGAAAGATGAAAATGTGCCAAATGTTCATTTAGGGTGTCTCCAGTCACAGAGGACTCTTTTCCCCATATTCAGAAAGTTTGAATGATTACACAGCAACCACACTTTGCCAAACCATCTGTAGTGAGTTTCCCCAGTCTTTAGTTGTTCATTAACCAGCCTGTAGTATCTGTATCAGGACTGCTGTGATTTACTTAATATTTCCCTTTAAATAAATCCATAAACTTATTTCACACACATATTTAATTTTAAATTCATGCATTTTAATTAAACAAAATGAAATTTAATGATTAAAAGAAAACAATTTAAATATTTTATTTAATAAACATTTATTCCCAAAACTAGTTTATGTAACCATGTTAAATGGAAAACCCTCATCATAAATAGAAGGCAACTGTGAATATAAAGAGAAAAAATCCTGAATTTTGTTATTACAGGATATACATAGGTTATTTAGTTGTTGTTAGTATTCATTTTTCTTTCTTTTATTTTCACATTGTAGCAACTGAATGTTGCTAACTGTAAATTCATTTTAGCAATTGAAATTGGGATGGAGCTTATTTACAATGAATGGTCTCTTACAATTTATTGGCCTTTTTTTTCTTGCATGCGTGCATGAGTGCTGGGTTGTTTCAGTCGTGTCCAACTCTTTTGCCGCCCCATGGAGTATAGTTTGCCAGGCTCCTCTGTCCATGGGATTCTGCAGACAAGAATACTGGAGTGGCTTGCCATTTCCTTCTCCAGAGGATCTTCCTGAGCCAGAGACTGAACCCACGTCTCCCAGAGATCCTCACCAGTGAGCCGCCCGGGAAGCCCTCCACTACGTATTCTACCTTAGTTTTTAAAGCACTTTTTACTTTGTTTTGGGGTATAGCCAACTAACAATCTTGTGGTAGTTTCAAGTGAACAGCAAGAGGGACTCAGCTATACACATATATGTACATTCTCTCCCAAACTCCCCTCCCACCCAGGCTGCCACATAACATTGAGCAGAGTTCCATACGCAGCACTTTTAAAATATCTTAAACAATACTTTTTCTAAAATGACCATGATTCATTCTGTAATGGCAAAAAATAACATTATTTTAAAAAGGGACAAAGACTGTTGGATTCAGCTTACCTGAAAGCATTTCATCCCAGACTTCCTAGTTATATGAACAGATTACATGACACGTAATAGACAGTGTGTTTATGTATATTCACAGATGTATATATGGAGAAGGCGATGGCACCCCACTCCAGTGCTCTTGCCTGGAGGATCCTATGGGCAGAGGAGCCTGGTGGGCTGCAGTCCATGGGGTCGCTAGGAGTCGGACACGACTGAGCGACTTCACTTTCACCTTTCACTTTCCTGCACTGGAGAAAGAAATGGCAACCCACTCCAGTGTTCTTGCCTGGAGAATCCCAGGGATGGGGGAGCCTGGTGGGCTGCCGTCTATGGGGTTGCACAGAGTCGGACACAACTGAAGTGACTTAGCAGCATATATATATATATATATATATAGTTTGAATTGGATCATATAATTTACAACAGAAAGAGGCCTAATTAATATCTGGTTGGAACCCAGATTGGACTTTATCTCATTCCAAACTCATGCTCATCCCTACGTGCCTCTTAGCCTGAACCAAAAGGCTCCTTAATGCAAGTCATTTTCAAAGGTTTTGTTTCCAAACTGGTTCTCTAAGAAAAACAATCCTGGCAGTTTGATGGGTAGCATGTAGCCTGGGATGATTCTGGGAAGAGAGCCCTCCAGATTAAGTTCCTAGCTGTAGAGGAAAGTGAACTGAGTGTGTTTTCTAAACAAGCCTCAACACAGCCTAAGCAGGTAGCCCTGTTTTCTTTCTCCTCTTTAGCGCTGACCTCTGTTCCCCTCACCCAGATCTCCGCTGTGCACTCAACCTCATTTGTCCAAATAAAACCTGACTGCTTGAAAGCCAAGGTGAGAGATACAGCTGTGCACATCTTTAAAGCCAAATATTGTATGTGAATATATATATATTATTGGAATACAGTTCTTGCTTTAGAAGCCTCAACTGGCAAATAAGAAGGGGAGGGGAGATTCTTTTGGTAGGGGGATGCTGATTCTCTGGCTGTCTGGCCTAAGGTAAATGCCTTGCCTTCCCTGAGCCTCTGAGACGGCTCACTATAACCTGCACGGGAAGTTTTGATTACTTGTGAGAAATAGAGGGGCTCACAGACATGCTAATGCACGTGCTCACTCACTTCATCCTCCCATTTCCTTCGTTCACTCAGTGAACAAGCCAGGTGGTGAGCTAAGACAGGAAGCCTAATCAGACAGACTTGCATTCAAGTCCCTGTTCTGGGACCTTGGACAGCTCTTCCTGAGTCCTCGATAGGTTTGTTGTTGTTTTTTAATTGCTAAGTTGTGTCCAACTCTTTGTGACCCCTGGGACTGTAGGCCGCCAGGCTCCTCTGTCCATGGGTTGGACAAAATACTGGAGTGGGTTGCCATTTTCTTCTCCAGGGGATCTTCTCAACTCAGGGATAGAACCCGTGTATCCTGCTTGGCAGGCAGATTCTTTACCTCGGAGCCACCTGGGAAGCCCCTGGGAAGCCCCTGGGATCTAGGTTACCTGCTCTATGAGTGTCAGAATTTGAATGGGCAGGTGAGGAAAGAAGACATGCAGTTGGCAAAGAAGCCGGTGGAAAGATGCTCAACAATCATCAGTGAGAAAATGTCAATTCTCCATCCCTTATGGTAGAGGCTCCATTGACTCCCAAGCCCCTTGAGGAAGCAAATTTTGCCTCTTTTTGCACATTCATGTCAATATTCCTGATCTGTAAATAGGTTTCCTCTCTTTCTGATTCTCTTTTGAACCACTTGTAACATCTACCTATTCCCCTCATTGATTGAATTAGAAAAAATCACTAATAGGTGGGGTGTTCATTAAAAAAAAAGAAAAAGAAAATGCAAGCTCAAATCCCAATGAGATACCACTGCATACTTCTTTGAAAGTCGAACACTTAAAAAACTGTTCAGAGCAGATATTGGTGGCATAGAGAAATGGAAACATTCATTCACTGCTGTTAGGAATGTAAAGGGCACAGCCTCCTCGGAAAATGGTTTGCAGTTTTAAAAATACTTAAACATCCCACTACCAGATAGTCCAGGTTTTGCTCTCCTGAGTACTCACCCAAGATCATGGAAAACATGCGCTCATGAAAAGGCAACACCAAACTTCATCGCAGCTTTCTCTGAAATAGCTCAAAAACTAGAAGCGATCTAAACGATTCCCATCAGCAGGTGCATGGATCAACAGACTAGTGTCGTCACACAACGGAATACTACTTAGCAATAAAAAGGAACGAGCTACTGACATTTCCAAAAACTTGGATGAACTTCAAGGGTATTGCTCCACATGAAAGAAGCCAGACACCAAAGATTACATGCTGTAAGACTCCATTCACGCAGAATCCTAGAAGAGGCGAAGTCATCCGTGGTGACAGAAAGCAGGTGAGTGGTTGCCTGGGCGGGAGGCTGGAGGGAGGGTGTGATTACAGAGGGGCTGGAGGAGACTTCTGGGGGTAACTGATACGCTCATGATCTTGAAGGTGGTGATGGTTTTATGGTGTGTACATGTGTCAAAACCCGTGAAATAAGAAAGAATTTAAAAAGTAAACATAATCACAGACTCCTGCTCCTGGCAATTTGATTCCACTGTCAGCCTTTGAGCATCGAGACACCAGTCCCCTCTCCTCCCCCTACCCAAGGCCCAACTGCTGGGCACATGGGGAGGTGGTGGCGAAGGCCTGGACCATTCACGTCAATCAGTTCAAGTCCCCACCCAACCTTATGCTGGCTTGCTTACTATGAGAATGAGAACGAGTTGCTAAACTCTTGGAGTCTCAGTTTGCCTTTCTGTAAAATGGGCACATGAGCAGACACCCAGATGTTTATTACCACATGCATGATGATCAGTCATACGTTGAGCCTCCCCTTAAGCTGGCAATAGGTCCAGCAGATGGTGAGGGAAGCTTTCAATGTCCATTCATCATCCCAGGTAGAAAGTGATATCACCTGTCATCAGGCACAGAGCCATTCATGGATGACCAGAGGCTACTTACCAAACCCCAGAGACTCTGTCCCAATCTGCTCTGGTCCATGGTGGGGCTGTAGGGCTGAGAAGCACTCCATCTATGGTGAGCAGTCATTAAAGGATCCTCCCTCCTACTCGGGCCTCCCTGGGCATGTGGCCTGGCACAGGGAAGTGGCCACCTCTGCTCCCTGGGCAGGGACCCCTTCTCTCCTGGGTGCCCCAACCTGTCCTGCCTCTGAGTCAGGGGTGTGTGGGCAGGTGGCCGGGGCTCAGCTGTTACGAGACAGAGAGTGGAAAGTACTGGGCAATGCTTGTAGCAAGCGTTCAGTAAAGATCTCTCATCTCTATTGCCACGGCATTTCAGATGCTGAGTTCTTGAGGGCAGGCTGGGCTTGGCTGGCATCCCTTGCTTCCCGGCTCCCAGCACACTGCCCGCACACGGCACGTGCCTTGTTCCCACTTAGCAAACTGAATGAATGAATGACAGCAGGCCTGATTTTACAAAGGTTCTGACAAACTGGCCACACTCACCAGGACCTGTAAGAAGGGGCTTGGGTGAGGGCAGCGTGTGCGAGCCTGCTGTGTCCTGGGCACCACACAGCAAAGTCCGTGGGATGGAAGGACGGGGCGGGGGAGGAGAAATCCTGAGTCCCCAGCAGGAAATAGGACGTTACTTGCACTCTCATATTCTAATATCTTGAATCCTTAATCAAACCTATAATCTAAAATTCAAAAGAGGGTTTGGGGAAAACACAGTCAGCTGCATACTAAACAGAAGCTTGGGCCCCGGCTGAAATGCATGGGCGGTTCTTTTTTTCTGTGAAGAGTCAGGAAGAGGGGATGGGAGTGAAGGTTAAAACAAAAACAAAAACAGTACCTGGCCGCCCTCTGGCTCCGTGTATCCAGGTGCCTTGTACTGTGCCAGCCGGGTGTCATTCTCGCTTCCGGGGGATGCCGTGGCTGAGAGAGATGAAGTGACATGCAGTCATGAAGCAAGTATGTGGAGGGTCCAGGGGAGCCACCTCTAAGCCCGCCTCTGCCCCAGGCTGCCCCCGAACCGCACTGGGCAGCTCTTGTCACTCACTTATTAGAAATGCTGACTAGTGCCTTTACAAGAGCTGGTCTGTGTGGCTGCAGCATCTTTGCCTTTATACCTGGCTGGCTTGTCTCTGGAAAATGTCATAAGCCCTAGCAGATCCCTCTGGAGACCCCTGACCTCCCAGTAACAGCTGCCAGAAAATAGGAAGCTTTTATGAAACCAAATTGCTACCAGAGGGACGAGGTGATGGGGATCACACACAAGTTCATTGCTGTGCCCACCTGAGATTTTGTAGCTATTTGTTACACAGCATCATGATGTCGATAGATAACTGATACACCAGGCACGGTAACGAACCACTTGGTCTAGAATCCTATGGTTCCACCCACTGAGAGGCTTTGGCGGTGACCCTATACAGGCCCGGACATATTCTAATATAACTCCATTGGTACGGACATTTGCAAAAGTTTTGGATCTGCTCATCAGCTGGGGAGCTTGCCACTGCTTCTAACACGAGGCAGAGGAAAGATTTTAAAGGAGAGAAGAGGTCAGAGAGCCTGGAAGGGACACAAACTGACAAACGGCTTCAAACCCATAAGCACCGAATTGTGTTCCAAAACTCCCCGCCATCCAGACATACCTTGCACAGGCAGGGATTTCTGATGAGAGAGAGAGCGCAGAAAGTCACCTACGAAAAACAAGTGTTAACCTTGAAATAAACTTGCGTGAGAATGGAGCACGTTAGTTACCGGCATGAAGGACACGGCATAACAAAGCGGGTGGATTCATGGACCTCAGCTTTGCAAAGAGCCTGCAGCGATGTGGTAAAGCACCCATGTTGTGAGGTGAGGCAGTCTCAGTGTGAATTCCAGGTCTACTATCGGCTTCCGCAGGGCTCAGAGATGGACTTCCTTTCCTTTCTGCTCAGCGGTGCTTTCAGCTCTCAGCCTCAGCCTGGGGTTCTTGACTCTGCACCCCCCTGCTTGCTGGGACTCCTGGCAAACCTCTTCCTTGCTGCTGCTGCTGCTGCTGCTGCTAAGTCGCTTCAGTCGTGTTCGACTCTGTGCAACCCCATAGACGGCAGCCCACTAGGCTCCTCTGTCCCTGGGATTCTCCAGGCAAGAACACTGGAGTGGGTTGCCATTTCCTTCTCCAGTGCATGAAAGTGCAAAGTGAAGGTGAAGTCGCTCAGTCGTGTCCGACTCCTAGCGACCCCATGGACTGCAGCCCACCAGGCTCCTCCGTCCATGGGATTTTCCAGGCAAGAATACTGGAGTGGGGTGCCATCGCCTTCTCCTTTCCTAGCTGGGTGCTCCCTTTTCTAAATGTTCCTTTGGAGCAAGTCCTCAGACGAGGTCGCCCTGACCTCTTGGATGACACTCAGAGGGATCAGACAGAGAAGTCAGCTTTGGAGGAAGCTGAACACTATTAGTCAAGCACAAACCTTAATAATAATAACTACTGGTGGCTCAGATGGTAAAGTGTCTGCCTGCAGTGTGGGAGACCTGGGTTCGATTCCTGGGTCAGGAAGATCTCCTGGAGAAAGGCATGGCTACCCACTCAATTATTCTTGCCTGGAGAATCCCCATGGACAAAGGAACCTGGTGGGCTACGGTCCGCAGGGTCTCAGAGTCGATCATGACTGAAGCAACTTAGCATGCATCATTTCCTGGGGAGGGGCTTACCCAGGTGGTAATAGTGGTAAAGAAGCTACCTGCCAAGTCAGGAGACGCAGGGGACGTGGGTTCGACCCCTGGCTCAGGAAGATCCCCTGGAGGAGGGCATGGCAGCCCACTCCAGTATTCTTGCCTGGGAAAATCCCATGGACAGAGGAGGCTGGCGGGCTACAGTCCCTGGGGTCACAAAGAGTCGGACACGAGTAAACAGCTGCGCACGCGCGCACACCATTATCTGAGCATTTACTTGGATCGCGACAGCGGCTGCTGGAGAAAGTGCCGCCTTTACGTGGGTTCTACAGGCGAGGCACTTGAGTCCTGGAAAGACTGCATCACCTCACCAAGGCCACAGAGTCAGTAATGGGACTCAAGTCTGTCTAACCTAAGTCTGAGGCTTCTAGCCAGGGCGTACACCAACGCAGCGCAGACTAAGGAGGGCGGCTGCTCCTGGGGTGAGAACAAAAGCCCCCAAACAAATCTCGCCCAGAGCCTGGAGCCCGGGCAGAGTAGGGCACGCCCACGCACGGCTTAGTTCCTTCCTCTCCGTGTTCCTTCTTCTCCTCTCCAGAAGCCCTGGGCCCTGAGGTTGCCTCCGGGAGCAGCTGTGATAGGCTGATATCGTAGTAACAAAATAACCCATTCTGTCCTATTTGCTTTTCTATCTCAGGGCCTCGCACAGCGCCTCTCTCGGAGTAGGTGCTTAGTGAACACCTGCTGTTTGATCAAATACGTGGTGCTCATCCCTGGACCTGTAACTCCTCGCCAAGATGTGCGTGGATGTATAAATATATATGTTAGGAATAATTACAATGCATATAATAATATAATTATACATATATTTATATACACATATGAATTAGACTTTACAATATACGTGAAAGAAGTCAGAGCTAGCTTCAAGGAGGATGTTCCTCTGTACTTGGCCTTCATCTTTTATTTATTTGTTTAGCACCTGTCAAGTGATGGCTTGAATTAGACCATCTCTAAGTTTCCCCTTCTATTCTAGTCTTTGAAGGAGGGTCATGCAAATGGTTAGTGTTCCACCTGCGAGATCCATTTTGGGGGCTGGCCTCAAAACAAGGAAGATTTTTCAACTTAATATAATTAAAATAAAGACAGAAAGAGAGAGGAGCCAAGTCAGACAGCCCGTCCTGGCTGAAGTCTGGCGGGGTGCTTATTTAATATTGCGAGAAGGGTGAACAATTAGGACATCCTCTCCTTGTGTCTGCAGACTCCATCGCCGAGACTAATAGGTGTTTACTTAGTCTTGTCGGTCATGCTGTGTTTAATATTTATCCATCACAGGAAGCTGCTGCATGTTAAATGTCAGCCTCTTGATTTCAACAGCTCACAGCTCCACGCAGCCGGAATTTCACAAACAGCCCCGGAGGCCCCTGGCCTCAAGCCTGCTGGTTTCCTGGAGCAGCTGTGCCCTGTGTCTGCACAGAGCCCAGAACTGGCCACTTGGTGGGTCCCCCC
>SJYC01150197.1:0-10000 GCA_006408675.1 Madoqua kirkii
CAGTGTTCTCGCCTGGGAAATCCCACAGACAGAGGAGCCTGGCGGGCTATGGTCCATGGGGTCGCAAAGAGTGGGGCACGACCGAGCGACTGAAGAACCGCAGAGAGCAGCAGCGGTGGGAAGGCGGCAGAGGAGCGTCCGTGGCTGAGTATGCCCCGGGGACCACGCCGGCTTCTGCAGTCCACGCTCTCCTTAAGTCTGCTGCACAGATGCGCTCAAATACTGTTCATTTGCCCCTCTGGGTCCTCTCTGCACCCTCTCCCTCCTGCTACAGACCCCAGGAAGCTGTCTTCCCTGAGCTGCAAGGAGTCTCCCTCCCTTAGCTGCACGTGGGGTCAGCCAATAGGGAGTCCCGGCGAGATCCGAGGGCAGGACTAGGGAGAGGCATGGGTATTTCCTCCCCGCCCGGGGCCTTCCTCCCCGCAGAGTTGGTAGCGGCATCTTGTCCGAAGACTTCGGCCACTCTTGCAGCACAGGCCGTCCCACTTAGCTCTCTCTCCAGATGCCTGGAATCCCTCCTTTGTTCACCCTTTCATGTCTGGGGTGGGAATAGCTGCCTGCTATTGGTAACCCCGGGTGCTGCCCCACTCCTGGTGGTTTCGTATACCCTGCCCCCAACATGGTTCCCGTCTGCAACATGGCATCCTTTTCCTGCAGGGACTCAGCCTATACACCCCTGAGACGTAGTCATTATTTGTTACCTTGTACGGAAGAGGGAAGGGAGGCTCAGAGAGGGTGAACAAATCGCTTGAGGTCACAGGAAATGATGGGCAGAGCCGGAATCTCCTGACCGCCCATCTGGAGGACTATGCCTGATGCCAGCTAACCCACTGGTCACACGCGCACATGTGAAGTGGTGCTCCATCGAAGCCCCATTCCCATCCCTTTACCTGAGTGATAATTCCCAAATGAATTAGAGTATGGCTCCAGCCTCTGACACGCAAGCATACTTGTCTGATCTGCCCTCCATCAGGTTAACCTGTGAAGGAGCAATCGCTCCTTTTGCCAGGCTCCAGAGACCAGTGGAGAAGGAAATGTCAACCTCCTCCAGTAGTCTTGCCTGGAAAATTCCATGGACAGAGAAGCCCGGTGGGTGGTCAGTAATCCATGGGGTCGCAAAGAGTCGGACACGGCTGAGCCGCTGAGCAAGTACGCACGCTAGAGATCAGCACTGGGGCGCTTCATCAGGCTCAAGCACCGGCTGAAAAGCTGTGAGAGCCAGTGAGCTTCCTGTCATTGGAGGTATGCAAATAAAACATCTCTGTCAGGGAGGCTGAATAGAAGATTAATACAAGCGATGGAGACAGAGTGGGGATTGAGGTGACTAAGCTACAGAATGCCAGCTCAGGAGCTGAGGTGCTCACCGTCAGATCACGAAGGAGGTGTCAATACCGAAAATGCAGATTCCTGGGCCACACCCTGGGAGACACTGATTCCACCAGTCTGAGTGGGGCTCGGTTCAGTTCAGTTCAGTCGCTCAGTCGTGTCCGACTCTTTGCGACCCCATGAATCGCAGCACGCCAGGCCTCCCTGTCCATCACCAACTCCCGGAGTTCACTCAGACTCACGCCCGTTGAGGCCGTGATGCCATCCAGCCATCTCATCCTCTGTCGTCCCCTTCTCCTTCTGCCCCCAATCCCTCCCAGCATCAGAGCCTTTTCCAATGAGTCAACTCTTACATGAGGTGGCCAAAGTACTGGAGTTTCAGCTTTAGCATCATTCCTTCCAAAGAAATCCCAGGGCTGGTCTCCTTCAGGATGGACTGGTTGGATCTCCTTGCAGTCCAAGGGACTCTCAAGAGTCTTCTCCAACACCACAGTTCAAAAGCATCAATTCTTTGGCACTCAGCCTTCTTCACAGTCCAACTCTTACATCCATACATGACCACTGGAAAAACCATAGCCTGGACTAGACGGACCTTAGTTGGCAAAGTAATGTCTCTGCTTTTGAATATGCTATCTAGGTTGGTCATAACTTTTCTTCCAAGGAGTAAGCGTCTGGGGCTCAGAGAGCAGCATTTTGTATGAAAACCTCCCCAAGGTTTGAACTGTAGATCCCATAACATCTGAGGTCCCCCTCCAGTTCAGTAATTAGATAACTTCAAGGTCATCCTTTCAGGGTGCAAGTTGTGAGGTTCCTTAGCCCGTCAACAAACACTCTGGCCAGTGAGCTGAACAGGGAAAGGGAAGGGGCAATAAGGCTGAGTCCTGGGTCCTGGTCCTACTTGGGACCAGGACAGAGGAAGGAGAAATATATCTGTGAGCAACTGAATTGAACTGCTTTGAACAGTGTAACAGGAAGTGGTATCGGTGGTTACGGTTTAGTCACTCAATCCTGCTGACTCTTTGCGACCCCATGGACTGTAGTCCATAAGGCTCCTCTGTCCATGGGATTCTCCAGGCAAGAATACTGGAGGGGGTTGCCATTTCCTTCTCCAGGGGATCTTCCCAACTCAGGGATCAAATCCGGGTCTCCTGCATCGGCAGGCAGATGCTCTACTACTGAGCCACCTGGGAAGCCCGTGGGAAGCCAGGTGTGGGTCTGAATCTACACTTCTGAGCTGAATGACTCTGGGGTGCGTTATTTCACCACCCGACCTGTATCCTCACCTGTGAAATAGGAAGAAAGGAAATGCAGGTGCACAATCCCTTGTCCAAGTCTCTTGAGGGGGCCAGAGCCTGTTCAGATTTCAGAGATTTCACCTGCGGGCTGGGCTAGTGTCCAGGACCATCCCAGGGGCTTTGGGGCTGCAGAGCTTGTGGGCTCCCCGTAGGCGCGATCCTGAGGTCAGGACGGCTGCCAGGTGCGTTACTGAAAAGACTTGAAGTTTCCAGAGCTTTTTGGATTATAGAATTGAGACTGAGGCATTGAAATCTACCTTAAAAAGTTTCTTGCGAGGATTAAAAGAAATCCTACATGCAAAGCGCCTGGCATATGGCAACTGCTCGGTAAACGTTAGCTGATTATAATCATTAGCAGTGGCGTTTGGAGTAGTAAAGTGCTTAGCATAAGTGCCTTAGAAATAATAAACGCTAAAATTTTTTTTTTTAGTTCGCTGTGATTATTATTATGTTTTAACTCACATTCACTTCCACATTTTCTCCACGGCTTCCCTGATGACCAGAGGGAAGACTGGCTCCAGAGTTGTGAGTTTAGGTCTGGGGTGAGGGATGGTTTCTGATCTCCACAGAGCCCAGACCCCTGCCCTGGGTCACCTGATGGACCCAGAAAAGCCCCCCACCACCACCCCTTCTCGAATCATTACTAGAGAGGTCTTTCTGTTTAGTAAACTGGATATTAAAAACAAATGTACCTAATTAGAAATAAAATGTTTCCAACTAGCTCAAAATAAACTAAAATGTAATTACTAATGATATTTAAATGTTGCAGATATTTTATTTTTTTAAAATCCCTTTAATTTAAAATGAAGTACGACTTTAATTTAGCAGAGAATTCATTAAGCGGGGAGCTGGGAGGGAAGTGGCCTGGCTCGGGGCTCAGGGTCTCCTCCTGGTGAGTGGGAGGAAGACTGGGACTTCCCAGCGCATCCTCTGACCTGGCAAATTGGCATGAGGGTTTTTTTTTGGGGGGGTGGGGGACAGGAGTGGGAGGTGTTTCCAAGGAACCCAGTGTTTCCTGTAAGGGTCTTAGTGCATCCCTTCAGTGGGAAGGAAGCTGCCAAGCAGATTTTAGCAAATCCAGATTTTTGTCCCGGCTCTGTCATTAGCACACTATTTAGGCAGGCCTCTGCGACTTTCCCTGCCTCAGTTTCCTCCTCTGTGAAGGGAGCATGCCAATTTATTCCTGAAGAAAATTTAAGGAAGTTAAAAATATGGATATCTTGGAGTCGCCAGCCACAATGTCCTTAAGGGAGTGAATGTTTCCAAAATGGTCATGCTGTAATTTTCACTGTAAGCCTTGTGAGGACAGGGGCCGTGCTGATCATACTTTTCTTGTGTCTTTGCTGAAAGCCCAGTGTCTGGTGCATAGTAGACGCTTGATGCTTGACTGAATAAGCATATGCATGGATGAGTGAATGACCTTTGCTCGGGCGATTACTATAATACAGACAATCCAGCATACTCCCTACTTGCAGCCTATATGTGTGCAGTGACCGATCTGCTTTCTCTTGTTTGCACCCAGGGATGGGAACTCACCACCACACACCCACCGCTAATTGCACCCTTTTCTCCTGGCCACCTCACTCCAGCTGTAACAGCTCCCCTGTTCCTTGTCTGTGCCGAGCTCTGCCCTGCCACAGGGCCTTTGCACTTGCCACACCCGCTACCTGGAATACTCCCTGTATTTCTCCCCATGGTGTTCTCCTTCATTCACGTCTCACACTCCATGGAGCCCCTTCTATCTAATCTGGCCCCCATGCACATCGGTCACCCTTTGCCTTTCATCCCACTGGTTTTCTCCCACAAAACTTTCCACAGCATGACCTTATGTTATCTTTTCATCGTCTCTTCTTTGCCTTCTCTCTCTGAATGAATGTAATTGCAAAGAGAAAGCAGGTCTCAGAGAGGGAGGGTGAAGAGGGCGGCCTTGGAGGCGTGACCACAGGCTCTTGTGTCCTTGGGCAAGCTCCCTGGCCTCTCCGAGCTTCAGTCTCCTGGCTGGTGAAATGCACACAGGGCTGGTCTCATGGACTGGCTTGAGGTTAGTCTCTGTGATGAATGTCGGGGCCCTGGCACGGAATCAGGATTCCATGGATGCTAGGCACTCTTCTTACCCCCTGCTTGGGTAAACAGGGGTGACGGTCCAGCTACTCAGGCTTGACACCTGACAAGATGCACGCTCCCAGCAGAGAGAGTCTTTTGCAGCCCATAGGCCTACCCAGCTCATAGTAGGTGCTCAGCAGACGTGTAGTTATGAACGGAAGCACTGTTTCCAGGGACAAACAGATCTGTCTCTTGAGCTTTTTAATACTGACGCTGGGAGGGACACAAGTGTTCATGAGAACTGAAAAAGGAGCAACTTCAGGGTGAGAATATTTTTGACTTGATTGTCATTATTATATCATTGACACCTTCGTCATTTTTTAGAGCAAATTCCCTTTTTCTTTTCCCTTGAAGTTGTCGAAACAGGAACGGCCTTTCCTTGTCAGATAACTCAAGCGCTCTGTTGTCTTTGCATGGTGGTTAGTGCAGAACATGTAACAAAGCAGAAAACAAAATCATCCTGCCTCTTAGGGAAAGCCGCAAGAAACGCCTCCACGTGACATTTTACTAAGTCCTTTCTTCAAAAACAAAAAACACAAACGTTAGTGCTTTCCTATGGTATAACTACTTTTATATACTCATTATTTTATTTTGCCCTTTTCCCCGATCCTAAACATCTTCTCAAGTCATTGATGACATTTTTTTGCCTACGGCCTTTCCTTGTCAGATAACTCAAGCGCTCTGTTGTCTTTGCATGGTGGTTAGTGCAGAACATGTAACAAAGCAGAAAACAAAATCATCCTGCCTCTTAGGGAAAGCCGCAAGAAACGCCTCCACGTGACATTTTACTAAGTCCTTTCTTCAAAAACAAAAAACACAAACGTTAGTGCTTTCCTATGGTATAACTACTTTTATATACTCATTATTTTATTTTGCCCTTTTCCCCGATCCTAAACATCTTCTCAAGTCATTGATGACATTTTTTTGCCTTGTCCTATGTGGAAAAAAAGTGAAAGCGGGTCGCTCAGTCATGTCTGACTCTTTATGACCCCATGGACTGTAGCCCACCAGGCTCCCCTGTCCATGGGATTCTCCAGGCAAGAATACTGGGGCAGGTAACTATTTCCTTCTCTAGAGGATATTCCCCACCCAGGGATCGAACCTGGGTCTCCTGCATTGCAGGCGGATTCTTTACTGTCTGAGGCACCACGGACGCTCTCTGTTGAGCTACATATTCCTGTGTGGCTGCATCAAGGCTCCCTGCTGTTACTTTTCAGAGATTGTTGCCACTTAACCTGTGCCATTATAAATAAAGCCACAACAAATCCCTTGTTCCATGGTCTTTCTTGCATCCCTGATTATTCTGTAGGCTGGATCTGAGCAAGTAGATCTTCAGATCCAAAAGAAGCTCAAAATGTTTAAGATCCTTGCCTAGTTACCTTGCTATAAGCCGTGCTAGAAAAACTGAAACATATCAGATTCATTTACTTGCTCATTCAGCATCTAATTAAACATGTACTATGTGCAAGGCAATTTCAACTTTCAAGGAGTAAAATAAAATCCCCATCCATCCCTACTCCCTTCCTTCCCTCCATCCTTCCTTCCTTCTCTCCATCCATCCCTCTATCCATCCATCCATTTCTCTATCCACCCATCCATCCATCTATTCATCCATCCATCCCTCTATCCATCCATCCTTCTATCCATCCATCCATTTCTCTATCCACCCATCCATCCATCTATCTATTCATCCATCCATCCCTCTATCCATCCATCCCTCTATACATCCATCCATTTCTCCATCCACCCATCCATCCATCTATCTATTCATCCATCCATCCCTCTATCCATCCATCCAGAGAGCTAACCAGCCATTCCTCTATCTATCCATCCATTATTCCTCTATCCACCCACCCACCCATTCCTCTGTCTACCCACCCATCCATTCCTCTATCCACCCACCCATCCATTTCTATTTTTCACATTTCTTTCTGCTCAGGCTTCTGCTTCCAGTCTGGTTCTGCGTTTTCATCCCTTTCTGCCCATCTGATGCTCTTGGCAAATATCTCCCCTCTCCTCTGGTCCAGCCCCTCCCTTCTTTCCAACGCGGCCCTCCTGTTGTTTTGTTGTGTTGCCTGCCTGTGTGCACCTGTCTCCCGGTCGGTCCGATTGTGAGTTCTTTGGAAGAAAAGGCTGAGACTGGTTTGTCTCTGGGCACCCCCAAAACACTGGAGTCCTGCTCACATGAAGAGTCCATTCATACCACTCAATGAGTATCTGTCCTTTCTCCATCCATCCATCCATTTTCTGTCTTGTTATCCACCTTTAAAAAGTGATGGAGCTCTAAAATGTACCCATAGGAACGTGCATTTTGAAGTCCACCCATCTTTAAGTTACAACTCAATAGACTCTTACATACGTGGCTGCCCCCTGAACCATCAGCAAGATCAAGATTGTAGAATATTCCCAGCACCCACCTGCATCCCCAGTTACTACCTGACCCCAGGGGTGACCATCCTTCCGATGCCCCTGCAGAGCCTGCTGCGGCCTGGTTTGACACCCATGCAGCTGGGGTCATACAGTCTCTCCCTTTCGTGCCTGGCTCTTTTCGCAGCTGTGTCCTCTGTGAGATCCGACCCAGGAGCAGCAGAAGATGGTTCTCTGCTGTGTGAGAGCTTGTGCTGTTTCTGTCCAGACAGAATTCTCTCCCTTCACCTCCTCTTCCTTCCTTCTCTCTCTCCCTTCACCTCCTCTTCCTTCCTTCTCTCTCTCCCTTCTCTCTCCCTGTTTCTGCTCTCCACGGATGTGGGTCCATATCAGGCCCCATGCTCGGTGGGGAGGCTCACCCCCTTAGAAGAGGGGAAAGGGGGTCTTCCTCGTCCGGGGAGGTGAGTGTGCTGACAAGGACACACAGGGGATGGTGGGGCCTGGTCTGGTTCTGACCACACTGCCGGCTCTGCGCCTCTGTGAGCACTTCCATCCACCCGAGCAGCCACATCCCCACCCGCGATGACCCTGCCCGAGGTCTCGCCTCCCTCTTCCCCAGCAAGATTTCCCCTCCCTGAGTGAGGCCCTCTCATCCGGGCAAAACAGCCAACTGCTCCAGGGTCGGGCGCCAGAAGCCCACGTTGGAGCCGCATTTGCTTTGGGGTAAGGGGGGGAAAAATCGGCCAAATGTTGGGAATCGGGCGTTTGAAGTTCGCACTCCAGGACGCCGAGCTGTGGGGGGAGATCACACCTCCCTTGGCGGGGAGCCCCTTAGTCTGCCCGGCAGGCTGCCGAGTGGAGCGCAACTGCGGCGCGACCCTCCCCCGCGGCCCCCAGCCCCGCCACCTCGGCTCCCCCAGAAGGAGGGCGGGTGTGGCTGCGGAGGCTCAGCTGCAGAGCCGACAACCCACGTGGGGACCTTCTGTCTGGGGCGCGTGGGCGTCACTCCCGCCCCCTGCGGGCTGCCCCCCTCCCCCGCCCAGGGGATGCCTGGAGGAGGGGAGGATGAAGAGGGCTCTGAACGCCAAGTGCCCGGCTCTGAAATTCTCTTGCTCTTATTTCTAAGATGTTCCCATCTTCCCGACATTCCTGTTGCCTTCGCAATGCAATCCCAGCCCTTCTCACAGCCGAGCCGCCTCCTCTCCAGACTCACCTCTTGTCCTTCCTTTGGCAGCCCCTCCAGGTCTTAACTTAGACTTCCCTGGTGGCTCAGACGGTAAAGCATCTGTCTACAATGCGGGAGACCTGGGTTCAATCCCTGGGTCAGGAAGATCCACTGAGGAAGGAAATGGCAATCCACTCCAGTACTAATGCCTGGAAAATCTCATGGACGGGATAGGCTACAGTCCATGGGGTCACAAAGAGTCAGACAGGACTGAGCAACTTTCCTTCCTTCCTTCCTTCCAGGTCTTAAAGCGACTTTCCATTCTGGAAACTGCCCCTGCTTTCCTAACTCCTAGCCTGTGACTGTTTTCTGATATTCAGCCTTCAGAGCCGAGTTTAAAGATCACCTCCTCAAGGAAGCCTTCCAGGTGTCCTCCTCACCATCCCCACAACCTTGGCCCTGATTTTGACCACAGGCCCCATCGCACAGGGTCCCGTAATATACTTCTTTGGCCATTCTCCTCCAGGTGTGATTACACAGGACCCACCATGCTCCCTGGCACATATGTGTGCTCATTAAATACTGAATGGATGAATAAAGAACGAGATTACTGGAAAACTTGTTTTCAGCCTTTCTTAAAGTATCTTTAGTAAAGCAAAATTCTTTCATCTTGATGAGGTCCAATATATGGATTTACTTTTCTTTCATAGTTCATGTGTTTTCATTCTTTTCATGTCTTATTTAAGAAGGAACTTTCCTGGTGGTCCAGGGGCTAAGAATCCCTGTCAGTGCAGGGAACACAGGTTCAACCCCTGGTCCAGGAAGATCTGACATGCCACAGGGCATCTGAGCCTGTGCTTGGCCACAAGAAAAGCCATCACAAGAAGCCCATGCTCTGCAACAAAGACCCAATACAGCCAAAAAAAAGAAAAAAGAAAAAATCTTTACCAAAGTCAAGGTCACTGTGAATTTTACCCTATGTTTCTTTCTGGGAATTTTATATTTCCTGAGGTCATGAACTATGTCTGTTTGTTGTATTCATCTGTGTGACTCAAGTTCTTAGAAGCACAGTGCCTGGCACTCAAATCTCCGTAACTGAGTAAATGGATGGATAGACGGATGCACAGTGAATGAATAATTTACCATAATCTTTACTCACTGGATCCATGTGCACCAAGTTGAGGCGTGTGGATTAATAGGCGGGGCAAAAAAAAAAACCCCACAAAATGCCCAACGGATTTGTTCTCTTAGAAGCTTAACTAAAATTTATTTCGAGCAGATTCCTCTTTTTAAAGAGGATCAAAATTCTGTACTGCACAGAAAAAGCACTGCTGTAAAAGCCAATCTTTGCAAATTGGACCGGATTGAAATTTGAAAATCTCTCTTCACCAAAAGACCATAACAGAATGAAAAGGCAAGTTGCACAGCAGAGCGGGAGAAGACATTTGCAGTCCTTCCAACCAAGAAAGATTTGTATCCAGAGAAAGACAAGGACAAACAACCCAATAGAAGGGACAAAACACTAGAACAGGCCCTTCACCGCTGAGGACAGACAGATGGCCAGTGAACGCACATAAGGGTGGGCGGCCTCACCAGCCCCTCGGTTGTCATTGTTCAGTCGCTAAGTCATGTCCTGCAGCAGGCCAGGCTTCCCTGTCCTTCACGACGTCCCTGAGTTTGATCAAACTCATGTCCATCGAGTCAGTGATGCCATCCAACCATCTCATTCTCTGTCGTCCCCTTC
>SJYC01150197.1:12500-20523 GCA_006408675.1 Madoqua kirkii
AGGTTTATTTGGTGAGTTATAAAGTCGTAAAACGTGGGTGAGAGCCTGTTTGTGGTTTCCTTTTAGATGAAGCCACTGCAATTAGCTTTGGGGTCCAAATGTCAGTGGAAGGAGGCAGTGGAGGTGGGCTGTGGTGGTGGGCGGCGGGGAGGGAGTGTGGTGGATGAATAGACCGGGTTTGTTTAGCAGAATCCGGTGGAGAATCTGGCTGTTTCTGTTGGGGCGGAGTCCTGGTTCTGAGGGTCCAGAGCAGATATTTCAGTGGAGATTTGAGGGCTCGCAAGCGTTGTTGCTTATCTGGCCCCTTTGCAGGTGAGAGAGGCCGGCTGCCCGACTCTGCGGGTCCCCTGTGTGCCCAGATCTTGGTGACCCTGTGATCAGACAGCAGCTTCACCCTGTCACTCAAGCATTGTCCTCCTCATTGTCCACCCCTTTCCCTTCCTCAGAGCTGGCAGGAGTGGCGTCCGGCATGTCAGAGGGGCCAGGGGACACTCGGGGAAGGGCTGCTGTGACCCGAGCCCCTGGGGGCCCTCGGTGCATCCCACAGACCTTAGCAACGGGGGCTGTCCTTCTGCGTTTCTGTCCTGTGTCTTCGCAACAAAATGCCGCCGACTGGGTGCCTCCAAACAGCGGGAGTCTCGTCTCAGGGTTTCTACGGGCCAGAAGAACAAAGCCCAGGCGCCCGGAGTGCTGCGTCGGCTCTGAGGTCTCCAGGGGAGGACCCTGCCTTGCCTCTCCCAGCCTCTGGTAGCCTCAGGTGTCCCGTGGCTTGAGGCAGCACCCCTCCGAGCTCCGTCTCCCTCTTCCCACACTGTCTTCTGTGTGCATGTGCTTCCAAATTTCCCCCTTTTTATAAACTTACCTGCCAGTGCATTTAGGGCCCACTTGAGCCCAGTATGACCTCAGTTTTTAGCTACTTATTTCTGCAGAAAACTCTATTTCCAAATAAAATCCCATCCCCAGAGGTTAGGGCTTAGCACAGGTTTGTGTCCTCACTCAGGTGCTCAGTCATGTCCTGTTCCCTGTGACCCATGGGCGGCAGCCCGCCAGGCTCCTCTGTCCACGGGATTTTCCAGGTGAGAATATTGGAGCGGGTCACCATTACCCTACTCTAGGTGGTCTCCCTGACCCAAGGATCAAATCTATGCCTCCTTTTTTTTTAACAACTTAAGTCATTGGGGGAAGGTAGCATATCTTTTGGAGAAGGCGATGGCACCCCACTCCAGTACTCTTGCCTGGAAAATCCCATGGACGGAGGAGCCTGGTGGGCTGCAGTCCATGGGGTCGCTAAGAGTCGGGCACCACTGAGCGACTTCACTTTCACTTCTCACTTTCATGAACTGGAGAAGGAAATGGCACCCCACTCCAGTGTTCTTGCCTGGAGAATCCCAGGGACAGAGGAGCCGGGTAGGCTGCCGTCTATGGGGTCGCTCAGAGTCGGACACGACTGAAGCGATTTAGCAGCAGCAGCAGCAGCATATCTTTACGGGGGAACACAATTTATTCCCAACATGCTGCATTTCATGGATGAGAACATGAGTATCAGGTACCTGGAGGGAGTTCCCAAGGCTAGGATCTGCATGGGTTCTGCCGGACCCATGGTTCCCCATCACCTCTTTCCCTCTCTGCTCAGCCCCTAGACACCTTGGTCAAGCTCAGGGGAAGCCAGACCCCTGGCAGACGGGATGCTCTAGGTCTCACTAGAAGCTGCCCCTTGCCATCTTTCTTTTTTTTTGCCATTTTTCTAAGATCCAAAGGGCCAGTGAATCAATCATTGAGTCACAGACATCATCCATTCAACAAATATTTACTCAGTGGCACCCCACACAACCAATAAACCTCAAGAGCCCGGCCTTCAGGAGGAGAGGAGGAAGGAGACCGTGAGTGACTGAGCAGACACTGAGGGCCGGAAGGGGCCTAGTGCCCTGTAGACCACACAGTAGGGGCACTGGGCCTAGGGAGTGTCTGAATTTTGCCATCCTCCCTGAGCTGACAGCCTGGAGAGATCTGGAAAGGGTGGGAGTGCCCATGTTGGGGAGGAGCCTCTCAGGCTGCGAGTGCAAGGGCCTGGGGCCGACCGGGCCAGCGAGGCATCTGTGATGGGGGACTGGACGCAGGCTTCTCCACTCTGCGGGAGCCAGGATGCGCTGCGGGGGCCTGGCGGGGAGGAGTGCCGTGACCTGATGTATGTCTTAGCTTTCAGTTACACTATGGTAAGGCGGTGATGCAGAAAGCAGCAAGGTGTTTGGGGGCTGCCGCCATAACCCAGTCAAGAGGCGACGGTGGCCCAGGCTTGGGAGGTAGCTCTGGGGCCAGTGAGGGGTGCCTGGACTCCAGGCAAACGATGACGTTGGAACCAAGAGTACCAGCTTGATGTGGAGTGTGAGCAAAAGAGAGGCATCCAGGGTGAGGCCGAGGGGTTTTTCTTGAAATGCGGACAGAAGAAGCTTGGCTCCATCCTTTGCTGAAAGGAGGGAATGGTGTGGTGCAGAGGGTGGGGGCAGGTCAGGTGCGGTCAGGATATGCTTTGATTGTGTTAAGCGTGTGTGTCATTTAGACGTCAGAGTGGAGGTGAGACGGGGGCAGCTGAGACAGCGAGGCTGAAGTTGAGGAGGGAGTCCAGGCGGAGAGAGCCAAGGACCACAGGATCACCCTGGAGTCAGGAGCAGATGGCACCAGGGCAGAGCTGGTGATGGAGGGGGCGTGGGCAGAGCGAATACGGAGCTGCCAGGGGAGCCAGCCAGGGACACTTCCCAAGGAGATGGAAGTGACCTGACCCCAATCCAACTGGACGGGGTGAGGCTTGGACTGGGGGATCAGTGGCCGGCTGGGTGAAGGGGCATGTGGAGAACCATCTGGGACCTGTTTCTGTGGTCACTGGATGGACATAAGTCACTCACGCTGACCTTGACCAAAACTGGGACCAGGTCATCTTAGCTCCTGAGTCCACTGGTGGGCACCCGGGGGGGCTCAATCAACATCCATTCTGCGGATTGAATGTTATTTGCCTGAGACAGCGACGAGGACCCTGCATTCAGGGTGCGGGACATCACAGGAGGTGATGTCAGCACGGGACAGGGGAGAGCACAGGATCTGGATGCTGGGCGTCTGGACCGCCGCCTGGACCCACCTCACCTCTGGATCCGGTCGTTCTGCAAGAAGCCCAGCTTGGTTTAGGACTTCACTCTGCTAAACGCTTCCCTCCCTCAGGTCCTCAGGACAGCCCCGTGGAGTCTCAGCGAGGCCCCACTTTACAGGTGAGAACTGTGAGGCTCAGAGACCCTGAGTTCCCTGCCCAAGGTCACACAGGTGGGAGGCGGCGGGGCAGGCATTGAACCAGAGCCCGTGGGTCTCGTTTCCCCACCAGCCTGGCCCATGCACATGCTGTTCCCTTCCTCAAGGACGCCCTTCCCTCTCACCTCCTGCCACCCCCTGACCTCCTGCTCATCTTTCCAATTTCACCTCCATTGCCACTTCCGGTCACGACCCTGTTGCAGGTCCCAGAGCTCATGCCTCTTCACTGAGGCCCCTGCCAGAGTTTGCGAGGACGTGGCCACAGAGTCTGGGACGGTCGACAGTGTGAACCCCGGCCCTGAACAGCTCCAAGTGCCAGGAGGCAGGAGCCACACCTGCTCTCCTTGTGGCTGTAGCCCCACAACCAGGCACAGCCCCTGGCACATAGTAGGTGCTCAGAATATACACACACATCTTTGAAATGGAACATTCACTGAGTGTGTCTTGACTTTTTTTTTTTTTTTAAACTCTTGAAGTGTCTCAATTGCTCACGCACAACTGTCTCTCCCTGCTCTTTTGGGACTTACTAAGCGTATTTTTAGGAAAGACGAAAGCGACTGGGAAAGATATCAACAACATCCCCCATTCACCCTTTGCCCTGCTCAGTCTGTGCTCAAGTCCCCAGCCTGTCCCCACCCCAACCTCCATCCCGCCACCATCCACGGTCTGACGGAGCCCACCAGGACATTTCCATTTGCTTACTGCACTGGGGTTTTCTGCAAGCACTGGTCACTACAGGAAACATCACAGTTTTAGAGGCTTAGAGTTTCTGACTCCCATTCAGAGATCATTAGCTCTACACAAGCAGGGACTGGTATATCCTTCTTGGCATCTCACCCTCAGAATCCAGCCTGGGGCTTGATCCAGAGGAGGTGGTCATAAACACACAAGTGAACACGGAACCAGCTCATTCTGGTACCCCTATGTGCCAGGCACCCAACTAAGCCCTTGATAGACATTTTCCTCTTGAATGATCACAGCCATCCTGGCGGCGGGGTGGGGGGTCTCAGTCTCCCATTTTGCAGATGAGTAAACTGAGGTTAGGCCTAGACAGCATATTAAAAAACAGAGACATTACTTTGCCAACAAAGGTCCGTCTAGTCAAAGCTATGGTTTTTCCAGTAGTGATGTATGGATGTGAGAGTTGGACTATAAAGAAAGCTGAGCGCTGAAGAATTGATGCTTTTGAACTGTGGTGTTGGAGAAGACTCTTGAGAGTCCCTTGGACTGCAAGGAGATCCAACCAGTCCATCCTAAAGGAGATCAGTCCTGAGTGTTCATTGGAAGGACTGATGCTGAAGCTGAGACTCCAATACTTTGGCCACCTGATGCAAAGAACTGACTCATTTGAAAAGACCCTGATGCTGGGAAAGATTGAAGATGAGAGGAAAAGAGGATGACAGAGGATGAGATGGTTGGATGGCATCACCAACTTGATGGACATGAGTTTGCATAAAGTCCAGGAGTTGGGGATGGACAGGGAAGCCTGGTGTGCTGCGGTTCATGGTGTTGCAAAGAGTCAGACATGACTGAGCAACTGAACTGAACTGAACTGAAAACTGAGGTTCCCCAGGTGATGCAGTGGTAAATGCAGGAGACACAAGAGGTGTGAGTTTGATCCCTGGGTCAGGAAGATCCCCTGGAGAAGGAAATGGCAACCACTCCTGGGAAATCCCATTGGCAGAGGAGCCTGCCTGGCTACAGTCCATGGAGTCGCAAAGAGTCAGACATGACTGAGTATGTAATCCCTAAACTGAAGTTCAGAGGAAGTAGGTGCCTTATCTAGAGGTGGAACTTCCATCTAGTTAGAGTATCCCCCCTCCTACCCATCCTCTGTGGTTCCTCCAGTGACCAGCCCAGGATCGGGCTTAATCACGAGTGGTTGACACGCAGCCTCAAGATGACCAGGTATCTGCTGGACAATACCTTTCCAATGGTTTACAGGAGGCATCACTGCCCTGTAAGGACACTTCTGACAAATACCTGTTTTCTTTCTCGCTTTTCTGTAAACAGAGCATCCATTGTCTCCCACACTCTTGAATCTTTTTTTTTTTTAAGAATTAATTGCCCTTTTTATGGTTTTGGTGTGTTTGTACTTGCAAGAACCCTGGCACCCTTTATCACAACAACAGCATTCTCGATGAAGAGAGAAAATTTGAACAGTCATTAAGCACTAGCGAATGTGGAGCGTATTAATGGGCAAACAGTAAGTTGGGGAAGAGGGAAATGTTTTCCTCTCACAAAGTACATATGAAAAGCTCATCCAAACCAATGCGCTGCCATAAATCTGTTAATTTTGGCAAATTAGTGAGAGGTGTCAGGGGCGGCGGGAGGGAGTGAGGCTAAAGGGCTAAAGGTTGTCTGGAAGCTGCCCACCTCATTCAGAGGGAGACTCTGGGAGCCTACGTAGCCCAGATTGCTCACTCTCTGCAGGGGTGTCCCTGCCTCTTGAGCTGGGGTCCTACAGTCCTCTCTAGGTACTGGGGGCCCATGGCCCATTAAGATTGGACCCTGATGCTGGGATGAAGGAGGACAAGTCTGGGCGGGGGCTTGGAGGCCCCAGCCCTGCCCCAGGGCATTCCAGGCTCTCTTTCCTTCCGTGCATTTCTGTCCTCTTTGGGCCCCTGACCCGGGCTGCCTCCTCTGCCCTCCCCTTCCCTCCAACCAGCCCCCATCTGGGTTTGGCCTGTTTCCTTTAGCTAGGATCCTTACTGCTCTGGGACTGAATTGGTTCAGAGCTGGGGGAGATGTGTATAAGAGACAGGATGTCCGGCTGAGGAACAGATAAGACAACCATGGTGTATTCCCAAGGTTGAGTATCATCTAGAAATAGAAACGGAGCACTTCCTCATGCAATATGTGGCTGAAACTCACAGAATAAAATCCAGCGAAAGAAGCCAGATTCAAGAGAATGCACTGTCTGATTCTGTTTCTGCAAAGTTGGAAAAAGAGCAAACATAATCTGCGGAGGAGGAAATCGGGAGAGGTTATCATGGCTGTGCCAGGAGAGGGTGATGCCTGGAGGGAGATTTCTGGGGAGGGGGCTGATCTTTCCTACTTGTTTACCCAGCTGCTAATCCTAGGGTGCATCCATTCTGTAGAAAGTCGCCCAGCTGCACGCTCACTCACAACTAACTCACTATTCTGTGTACTTGTCACACATTCAAAACAAATTTTTTAAAGTAGTCCCCACCGCGTTGGTGGCTCAGTGGTACAGAACCTGCCTGACAATTCAGGAGACATAGGTTGTGTCCCTGGATTGGGAACATCCCTTGAAGAAGGGAATGGCAACCCACTCCAGTATTTTGGCCTGGAGAATCCCATGGAAAGAGAAGTCTGGTGGGCTACGGTCCACTGGGTCACAAAGAGTCGGACCCGACAGAGTGTTAAGTTTAGGACAATTTCATCAGCTGCTGTCCTGCTGGGTCCCAGCACACTCTGGGTCGGGAGGAAGCTGCTTCCACTTGCCACCCTCAGAGCTAGTACCAGGAAGAAAAGAAATTCTTTTCTTCCCTCTCTTCTTATTCTTTCCTCTGCCTTGGCCTGGAGCTATTGTACATATGCAAATGAGGCGATGTCAGCTATTGAGGCAAACTCGGCTATTTATAGCTGGAGTCTTGCAACACTTATCACAGCCGCTGCAGACTTCAGAAAGCCGAAACACACACACACGTGCGCGCGCGCGCACACACACACACACACACACACTTAATATTTAGCAATGGCAATCACAAGGTACATTATAATACAATTTAACCAGTTCTCTGATTAACTCACAGTTTAAGGTGACAATGTTGATAACCCATGACCATAATTTTGACAAACAGTCCATAACATGGGAAAAATACATCAAATCCTGTACTTTGAGATTGGGAAAAGTTGACAGAAATATTCTATAAAAGGAATATAAAATGCTTTAATAGGTTTGCTTTTTATTGCAGTAAAACACATGTAATATAAATCATGCAATTTTCATGATTTTTTCATTTTATTTATTTTATTTTTAAATTTTGATTTTTTAAATGAAGTATAGTTGATTTGCAATGTTGTGCCAATCTCTGCTGTACAGCAAAGTGGTTCAGTCATACACGTGTAGACATTCTTTCTACCCCTTTCCAATATGGTGTATCACTGTGAATCTATGTACAAAACAGAGACAGACTCCTAGAGGTACACAACACACTTGTGGTTGCCAAGGGGGAGGTGGGGGAATGGACTGGGAGTTTGGGGTTGGTAGATGCAAACTCTGGAAGAAACACAAGCTGGAATCAAGATTGCTGGGAGAAATATCAATAACCTCAGATATGCAGATGACACCACCCTTATGGCAGAAAGTGAAGAGGAACTAAAAAGCCTCTTGATAAAAGTGACAGTGGAGAATGAAAAAGTTGGCTTAAAGCTCAACATTCAGAAAATGAAGACCATGGCATCTGGTCCCATCACTTCATGGGAAATAGATGGGGAAACAGTGGAAACAGTGTCAGACTCTATTTTGGGGGGGCTCCAAAATCACTGCAGACGGTGGTTGCAGCCATGACATTAAGACGCTAACTCCTTGGAAGAAAAGTTGTGACCAACCTAGATAGCATATTGAAAAGCAGAGACACTACTTTGCCAACAAAGGTCCATCTAGTCAAGGCTATGGTTTTCCCAGTGGGCATGTATGGATATGAAAGTTGGACTGTGAAGAAAGATGAGCGTCGAAGAACTGATGCTTTTGAGGTGTGAT